>SJYA01001454.1:630231-647388 GCA_006410615.1 Neotragus moschatus | reverse complement strand
TGTACTAGTTTGCATTCCCACCAACAGTGTAAGAGGGTTCCCTTGTCTCCACACCCTCTCCAGCATTTATTGCTTATAGACTTTTGGATTGCAGCCATTCTGACTGGTGTGAAATGGTACCTCATCATGGTTTTGATTTGCATTTCTCTGATAATGAGTGAGGTTGAGCATCTTTTCATGTGTTTGTTAGCCATTTGTATGTCTTCTTTGGAGGAATGTCTATTTAGTTCTTTGGCCCATTTTTTGATTGGGTCATTTATTTTTCTGGAATTGAGCTGCATAAGTTGCTTGTATATTTTTGAGATTAGTTGTTTGTCAGTTGCTTCATTTGCTATTCTTTTCTCCCATTCGGAAGGCTGTCTTTTCACCTTGCTTATAGTTTCCTTTGTTGTGCAGAAGCTTTTAATTTTAATTAGATCCCATTTGTTTATTTTTGCTTTTATTTCCAGTATTCTGGGAGGTGGATCATAAAGGATCCTGCTGTGATTTATGTCAGAGAGTGCTTTACCTATTTATTTAGTGAGAGACCAGTAAAGTTCTAATATTATACAGTATAACTTGCTTGTGGAGTCTTAAAAATTGATATAAATGAACTAATATACAAAACATAAATAGACCCACAGACATAGAAAACATAGTTATGGTTACCAAAAAAGGAAGATGGGGGGAGGAATAAATTAGGAGTTTGCGATTAACATATACATACTACTATTTATAAAACAGATAAACCACAAAGACCTACTGTACAACCCAGGGAACTTATATTCAATATCTTGTAATAACCTATAATAGAAATGAAGCTCCAAAAGAATATATATATATATATATATATATATATATATATAACTGAATCACTTTGCTGTTTATCTGAAACTAACACCAACATTGTAAATTAACTCTACTTCAATTTTAAAAAGTAAGTTCTATTCTCCTAGCACATTTCAGTTATGCAGTGCAGTATGATCAACTTCAGTCACCATGTTTTATCTTAGATTCTCAGATCTTATTCCTCTATAGCTAGAAGTTTGTTCAGATCTTATTTATATCTATATCCCTCTTTTTGTGGATCTTTGCCTATTACTCATTCCATAAAACTTCCAGAAGCAGATGGATTTGCTCCCAGAGGAGGTGGATGTGAGACTGACAAAGGTTACCTAGGTTCTTGATAGCTTCCATAATATTTCTTCACTTAACATGAGCAGTATGGCTTGAGTGGTCTGTGCTCACCAATGCTCTTACAACTTTGCCCTTTGGGGTCACCTGTGCCTGAAATGCAGACTGGGTGCATCTCAATTCTCCTGTACCTCTTTTCCATCACACACTGTCCCTTTGGTAAAATAAGCTTAAGAGCAGAAGTTGATGCAGGCAAACTCCAGTGACATTGCATTTACACTGCCACCAGCAACATGGTAACTGCTTCATCATTTCAGGGTTTATCCTGAGAATCAAAGTCAAGTGATCAAATTTGCGGTGGGGCAAAAACTCAAGATTTATGAATTTCCACTTCTTTTCAGATCCACCCATGTTTTTGTTCCAGATTCTGAGCGTTTGGTGCCTTTGTTGGAGATGGGATGGCAACACAGAAGCGTCAACACAGTTATACACAGCACATCAATATGGAATTATATAGAACACATTAATTTATTCATTGCATTCAGGGATTCAGACATACCTAATTAAGCATCTGACTGGAAAAGATAGGAAGTAACCACTGTCAGGTAATTGTGTAAAATGGAATGTCCACCTTCTGTTGAAACAATAGCATTTCACATGAAAATGGTTAGGTTACATTGATAATTTTTTTGAAATATTTTAACAGTTTTTGGTCTTACTTCATTATCTCAGGTAGCATGAGTTAATAGTTAAAACCTAACTTGATTTGAATATCTGTAGTTATAAAAATTAACAATCTCTCTAAAAGTGCCAAGGTTATTGAAACCACAATAGTAAAATTGTCTTGACTACCAAAAGCACATGTAGAAGCCACCAAGTGGGTCAGTCTTCTTATTCTCTATATTCAAAGATGATAAAACATGCAAAATAATGCTGATACTTGGTGCAGGGTGTGGCATATGGTGAAGTGAAAGTCGTTCAGTCGTGTCCAACTCTTTGCGACCCCATGGACTATACAGTCCATGGAGTTCTCTAGGCCAGAATACTGGAGTAGGTAGCCTTCTCCAGGGTGGTATATGGTAGGTATACAATAAACACTTATTGAATTAAATATTGGCATAAATGTTGGTTGTGCCATTGATAGGTCTGGCTAATTTTATGTCTCTTTTCTCTCTTATAGAGAGATTTCTTTTGTCATCCTCACTTATTGAATTAAATATTGGCATAAATGTTGGTTGTGCTGTTGATAGGTCTGGCTTATTTTTTAAGTCTCTTTTCTCTCTTATAGAGAGATTTCTCCTGTCACCCTCAGAACTGTTAATCTGGTTTCCATTGCCAGATTCCATCTACTTGACATGTCTGGACTCAAACCAGAGAAAGTGTTAGTATTTTTCCTGAACAGCTCCTCAGCCCCTGTGCAAATCAGTGGTTCAGAAAGATGGATATTGCCTACTTCTTTAGTTTCAGCCCAAACAAAAAAATCTTGTTATAGATGGACCTGTGGAGTATGGTTAAATTCAGTCATCTTTAACTGATAAGAAAAGCATATGTGTATGTCATCACGGAGGCTAGGGAGGAAAACAACAGGCCCCACACTGGCTGAAGCTGCCATGGTCATACTAGGTGGGTGTGGTGCTAAGAAGGGAGAGTTTACTTCCTTGCCATTAACACAAAGAGAAAGAAGCCACCACCTCTGCAAAGACTTTTCTTTTTTTTTTTTATGACGTTTATTTATTGCTTTTGACTGGAGAAGGCAATGGCACCCAACTCCAGTACTCTTGCCTGGCAAATCCCATGGACGGGGGAGCCTGGTGGGCTGCCGTCTATGGGGTCGCACAGAGTCGGACACGACTGAAGTGACTTAGCAGCAGCAGCAGCATATTGTTTTTGACTGCACTGGGCTCTTGCTGCTGCACGCGGGCTTTCTCTAGTTGCGGTGAGCAGAGAGGCTCCTCTCTAGTTGTCGTGCGTGGGCTTCTCATTCTGGTGGCTTCTCTTGTTGCAGAGCACAGGCGCTAAGACACACTGGCTTCAGTATTTTCAGCATGTGGGCCCTGTAGTTGTGGTACATGGACTCTATGAACCAAACAGGCTCAACAGTTTTGGCACATGAGCTTAGTTGCTCCACAGTGTGTAAGATCTTCCCGGACCAGGGGTGGAACCCGTGTCCCCTGCATTGGCAGGAGAATCTTAACCACAGGACCACCAGGGAAGTCCAGCCTTTTCTTTTTAAAGTGAGAATTTGAAGCCATTTGACAAGCAAAACTAGGGGAAATTAGTTGATAGCCTTTGCTGCCTTTCCTAGGGGGGAGGGCTTATTAAAGGGCACTGAAAAGGGGCGAAGATCAGGAGAATAAATTTGAGGCAGCATATCTGCAGATTGAGAGTAAGCTAAATGGTCTGGACGTGGGGAGTTCTAGCAAGACGGGAAAAGGAAATGCTGCTGTTTCGTTTCCTAGTGTAGCATAAATAAACAGTCATGTCTCAGAGCATAAAGCACCGTCTACCTTCTGTCCTTCCACACCCCGTAAATATGATGTAGGGAAAGAAAGCTGGTCAGTCACTTTCTTTAAATTATCAGGATACAGGGTATCATCTTAATCTACTCTTTATTTTCATTTTTATAGAGTAAAGGAAATAACTATGTTTTGCCATTTAAAAATGGACAAAGTGCTTGAACACAAGAGTGGTTTAAAACTGAAGTAAAGGGCAAAACAAAAGAACAGTTCAGTTATCCTTGGTCTCTTAAAGGACCCCTCAGGTAAGACAGACAGTGTGTGCTGCAGCCCTGATCTGTGAGAATCTCTATCCTTGCATAAGAACTGTAAGGAGCACTGGCCACAATCTGAGCATATGAGCTTCAGTCTCTCCAATGAGCTCTGCTGTCTAGATAGTGGAATGACAAATTCAGGCATAAAAAGGCCAGGAATCAGAAACTTTTACATGACTGTTTCTGCTCGCATCTGACTCCGTTACACTCTGATAAATCCTGTGGTTCCTGCTAAGGACCCTTTGCTGGCCCAGAAGCACATACTCACACCACCCCTTGCCCTTTCTCAACATAATAACAGTTTCATAATAACTGATTCACATCAAGCCAGGCCTCCAAAAGAGACCTGCTGGACAATGCGGAATGTGCGGAGAACACAACCGAGACGCAGACGGAGCAGGTGGCTCAGGTCAGAGAGCTCAGCACTGCCGGGGGATGCATGGGACCAGAGACAATCATTTACTGCAGTGGATCTTTGGGGGGCAGCAAGGACATGATGTTCCAGTGTTGATGAAACTACCTCACAGGGAGAGAGAAAGCAATTAACTATCAGAGTAATTTCAAATACATTTTAAAATCCAGGGTAACAGAAACAGGTCAAAGTGGATGTCATTAATGAATCAGTATGGCAAAAGGAGAAATGAAAACACTCTTTTAAAGTGATCAGAAAGTATTTATGAAAAGCCTACTATTTGCCCAACACTTGAGATTAGGAAGTCATATAAAACATGATTCCATCCCTCAAGTAGATTATAAGATTTATCTCTGACTTATTTATAAAAATATTGTAAGTATACAAGATAGGTATGCTTGTGAGTGAGTGAGTTACGTGCAGTGGTGAACTGGTAAATCAGCTGTCATAGCAAACATAAAATTCTGATTTGTTGTGTTTGCCAATTTCTGTGTTGCACTACTCTCACCAAAGCCCTCACTGAATGTAGAGTTGTAAAGGGGTGTGCAAAACTGTCTCTCACAAGCTGATCCAAGCCAGCTCCAGCACATGTGGGTCATCTGTCTACATGAGCAACACCTTGTTGCTCAGTTGCTAAGTCATGTCCAACTCTTTCCAACCCTGTGGATGCCAGGCTTCCTTAACAACACTGTAAATGATGGTATTTATGTGTCTGGAGAAGGGAGATCAACCAGTTAGACTCCCATTAGGAAGACCTTAGTGGGGGAAGATAGGATTTACATAAAAGGAGGCCTTTTTAAGTTGAATTCTCAGAAAATAAGGCTTCTTAATTTAGTCTTCCCATCTCTCCTCACCCTGGCAGAACCTCTACACGTAGTAGATATTCAATATTGTAAAGTAAAAATAATAATAATAATAATAAAGAAATGTTTGCTGAATAACAAAATTGTTAGGCTGAAAGCAACGGGAAGGCTTTTTGGAGCAAAAAATGTATTTCTGAAAAAGCAAAAATGAAGTCAGAGAGACCAAAGCAAGTAGGACCAAACATTAATGTCTGTTAAAGCTGTTCATAGATACATACATATGATTATTATGTATTTTACTTCCTGCTTTCTTCTGTATATAGGAAATATGCCATAAAAAGTACATAAACCTTTTTTTTTAAGCTGAGAGGAAAAGGGAACTATGTTAACAAAGGCACAGAAGTAGGAATAAACACAATCTGGTAGGTGCCTATGGGACACTTTGAACTGATCAGAGGGTGGCAGGGAACAGCAAAGTTGAGTGTAAGAATGTGGATAAATGGAAATCACACCCCAGTTAACTGCTGCTATTCATACTGCTTCTTAAGTGGTACTAAAGAACTCAACCCATTCTTTCTTCTTAGCATTATAGTTCATTTGTTAAATTTTGAATTTCTGTATTTGTGTAATTTCTATATTTGTGAAAAAAATATTAATCCAAATTAGAATTAGATGGGGAGGGAAATAGTTCATATTATTTCATAGGGAAATAGACAACTTAAATGAGAACATTTTTAATGAAATCAGTGGTATCGAGTGGTGTTTATTAATGTAACTGCCTCTGTATTGAGTACAGTCCAAGTTGTTCAACCCCCTTTTCCTTCCCTGAAGGCATACATATTTGAAGGCAGCCTAAAATAGTGTCCAGTTGTACAAATGTATAGAAAGGCACAGGGTCTTCTGAATTAGAGTTCTGTGTTCTATTCATTGCATAAAACAAAAAATAAATCATACATAAATTTACACTCTGTTGGAAGTTTCTTGTGGGCAAAATGGAAGAGGAAAAAAGTAATCATCACAGCAAGCTGTCCTTCAGGGAACTGGAAAAAATACAGAGAAGGGCATGCTCCATTCTGCTTCGTGTGCTTCGTATCTATAAATTAGCATCTTGTACTATTAAACAGCACCTTGGAAAATAACTCAGAACACAGAAGTTCTCAGAAAATATTCACTGTCTTTTCAATGCACTCTAAATAATGCATTCAGCTCCTTACAGTCATGCCATCAAATTATAATAAGAGGAAAACAACAACAAATGCTTTCCCTAAACACAGGATTTCTAGAATTGAGGTTCAGTTCAGTTCAGTCGCTCAGTCATATCCAATTTTTTGTGACCCCGTGGACTATAACACGCCAGGCTTCCCTGTCCATCACCAATTCGCAGAGCTTGCCCAAACTCATGTCCATGGAGTCGGTGATGCCATCCAATCATTTTATCCTCTGTTGTCCCCTTCTCCTCCTGCCTTCAATCTTTCCAGCATCAAGGTCTTTTCAAATGAGTCAGTTCTTTGCATCAGTTGGCCAAAGTATTGAAGCTTCAACTTCAGTATCAGTCCTTCCAATGAATATTCAGGACTGATTTCCTTTAGGATGGACTGGTTGGTTCTCTTTGCAGTCCAAGAGACTCTCAAGAGTCTTCTCCAACACCATAGTTGAAAAGCCTCAGTTCTTTGGTGTTCAGTTTTCTTTATAGTCCAGCTCTCATATCCATACATGACTGCTACCATACTTTTTACTAGATGGACCTTTACTGGCAGATGTCTCTGCTTTTTAATATACTGTCTAGGTTTGTTACAGTTTTTCTTCCAAGGAGCACGCATCTATTAATTTCATGGCTACAGTCACCATCTGCAATGATTTTGGAGCCCAAGAAAATAAAGTCTGTCACTGTTTCCACTGTTTGCCATGAAGTTATGGGACCAGATGCCATGATCTTAGTTTTTGAATGTTGAGTTTTAAGCCAGTTTTTGCACTTCCTCTTTCACTTTCATCAAGAGGCTCTTCCTCTTCACTTTCTGCTATCAGGGTAGTGTCATCTGCATATCTGAAGTTATTGATATTTCTCCCTGCAGTCTTGATTCCAGCTTGTGCTTCATCCAGTCCAGCCTTTTGCATGATGTACTCTGCACTTAAGTTAAATAAGCAGGGTGACAATATGCAACCTTGACATACTCCTTTCCCAATTTGGAACCAGTCCATTGTTCCATGTCTGGTTCTAACTGTTGCTTCTTGACTTGCATATAGATTTCTCAGGAGGCAGGTAAGGTGGTCTGGTATTCCCATCTCTTTCAGACTAGGTCATTACAAAATACTTAATATAGGTCCCTGTGCTGCACAGTAGGCCTTTATTTACCAGTTTTACATATAGTAGTGTGTATCTGTTAATCCTAAACTCTTAATTTATCCCTGCTCCTCCTTTCCTCTTTGATAATCATAAATTTACTTTCTGTGTCTGTGAGTCTATTTCTGTTCATCACACTATTTAAACCTAGCATTCTTTAAGTGGCTTCCCTGGTGGCTCAGAGGTTAAAATGTCTACCTGCAATGCAGGAGACCTGGGTTCAATCCCTGGGTTGGGAAGATGCCCTGGAGAAGGAATTGGCAACCCACTTTAAGCTGGTAGCTTAGCTAGTAAAGAATCTGCCTACAATGCGGGAAACCCCAGTTCAATTCCTGTATTGGGAAGATCTGCTAGAGAAGGGATAGGCTACCCATTCTAGTGTTCTTGGGCTTCCCTGGTGGCTGAGACAGTAAAGCATCAGTGTGCAATGTGGGAGACCCAGGTTCGATCCCTGGGTTGGGAGGATTCCCTGGAGGATTCTTGCCTTAGAGAATCCCCAATGGACAGAGGAGCCTAGTAGGCTACATTTCATGAGGTTGCAAAGAGTCTAACACGACTGAGCAACTAAACACACAGCACATCCTTTAAGCTATTCCTGTGTTTCTCTCTGAACTTTTTTCTTTCTCTTCAACTTTCTGGCACTTGTGTTTAAGGCTATAAAAGAGAAATAATGAAACATATCTTTAAGAACAGTTTTGGACTGGATGCTTAAGTATGGCTTCCAGAAATATAGATTTAAGTGCAGTATCTCAGATATAGTTTAATAGCCCATGTGACATAACAAGAGTTCTTCTCTGTTTGTTGAAACAGATGTTCTGATACTCAACACAGTGTGGTACTGAAGTTTTCCCAATCATTTCTCCTTCTGTCCCAGGTTCTTTTTGATCTGTCCTGTGGCTATATATCCTTATGTTAAATCATCCTTCCTCAAACATATAGTCTGCGTTTTTCAATGCTTGCCTCTTGCTCATGCTTTTTCTCCTAGCTATATTTATACTTTATATATTATATATACGTATATATATGATCATATATATACGTATATATACTATATATTATATATATTCACATATATATACGTATATATATATATATATATACTTTTTTCAGCTCCTTATTTGTTCTCTAAAACCTATTTTTTAAAAAACAAAAACAACTCTGTTAACATTTATCCAGATAATTTACTAATTGTGGCACTGCTAAGATTGAGATTTTGGTGCATTCTCTGAAGCCTGGATAGGAGATAATCTAGATATTGCATGTGCATTTATAACTTTGTTTTTTTAATTTATTTTTGGCTGTGCTGGGTCTTTGTTGCTGCATGTGCTTTTCTGTAGTTTTGATGAGCAGGGACTATTCTCTATTAATAGTTGCAGTGTACAGGCTTCTCACTGCAGTGAGTTCTCATGTGATGGAGCATGGGCTCTAGGGAGCTTGCATTTAAATGGAAATAACATACCTAATTAAGATGAAGTATTTGGAACTTCATCATAGGACATGTTTTCTTCTATACCCTTGTGTCTTTGCTTCTTGATATACTCATCTTTCAAGCAAAGCAGTGATATCTAAGTTTTGAGATTTTCAACTCTAAAATAGTCCAGCAATTTCCTTTCAAACAGCAGAAGACCTTTAAATTAAGGCTTGTCAGAAATCTGACATCATTAAAATATGTTTTCTTTAAATGATACTGTAATAACTATAGTGTAGTTTTACATATGTTAGATAAAGATTTGGAGAACGCAGTGGCACCCCACTCCAGTACTCTTGTCTGGAAAATCGCATGGACGGAGGAGCCTGGTGGGCTGCAGTCCATGGGGTCGCAAAGAGTCGGACACGACTGAGCGACTTCACTTTCACTTTTTAATTTCATGCATTGGAGAGGGAAATGGCAACCCACTCCAGTGTTCTTGCCTGGAGAATCCCAGGGATGGGGGAGCCTGGTGGGCTGCCGTCTATGGGGTCGCACAGAGTCAAACACGGCTAAAGCAACACAGCAGCAGCAGCAGCAGCAGCAGCAGATAAAGACGATTTGCTAATCCATCTAATTATGAGTGATTAACATGCCAAATTGAAAATACTATTTTAAGAGGGAGTTTAAGATGGTACGTTTTGATGTTAAGAAATCAAGTCATTTTATTTATTTATTTATTTAGGCTCATAGAGCACATACTTTATTGAAAAATTTATTGTTTATTACTACCATATAACAGGGAAAATAAAACCTACTTCTCATTTGCAAAGAGTATAAAGTTAACCCAGAATGGCTTTGACAAGTGTGTGTTACGTGCCTTTGTTCCAACTCTTGCCAAGAAAGTCTTTTTTGGACCCCTTTTGATGGTTATAAAGCGAAAAACAAAACAGGAAACAGTACTGATAAGGACAGGAAAGGAAAAAAGGTTTAGAAGTTTAAAATAGGGATGCTCAAAATGATGGCTTCAGCTCTGTCTCAATAAGGCTGTCTAAAGAGCTGAGGCAGCAGCCAGCAGTTCAGGTTCAGATCATACCTTCTGGACCAGTGGTGGTTCAATCCCCACTGTCCTGGGGTCCAAGGCAGCAGACTGCAACTCTGAACCTCAGTGCAGTTGAGGAGCACAAGCATACTATTTTCTGTCATTTTTAATTAACAATTCACAACTGAATACCAACCAAAAACCAACATCTGAGGCCGTGTCTGAGGTGCACTCATACTCTGCTGTAAGGGCAGTTTGAGGCACAATATCCAAAGCTTGGGTAGAAGTCATTCCTCCCCTTCTTTCAAAGTAGGCCCCACATGCCATGGATGGAGGGGACATGAGCCTGCCCAGAGGCTAGAAGTCAAGGAAGCAACAAAGCAGGAACCCAGGGAAGGGTCGTATCCCAGTCCTCAGTTCTGGTCCTGTAAACAGTGACAACCCCACTGAAGACTTTGGAAGCAGAGAGGTAGGCAGATAAAGGCTTGTCTTTTATTGAATGAGTGATCTATGCAGTTGCCAAGGCCACTATGTACAGAGAAGAAGGGGAGAACTTTATTTCTTGGTCTCTTCCTCATTGGACAGAGTCTTGATGATTTCCTCCTTGGCCTGGAGTGCTCTTCACGGCACTTGCGGGCTTCCTTGGTCTTAGACCTGCGGGCCTCAGCCTGGTCTGCCAGAAGCTTCTTGTGAGCCTTGTCTGCCTTCAGCTTGTGGATATGTTCCATGAGAATCCGCTTGTTTTTAAACATGTTACCCTTCACCTTCAGGTACAGGCTGTGATACATGTGGCGGTCAGTCTTCTTAGATTCACGGTATTGTCTGAGCAGCCAGCACAGAATTCTCATCCTCCTCATCCAGCCTTACCTTCTCGGGCATTCGAGCATTGGCAGTACCCTTTCGCTTACCTGTACCTGTATGCCTGCCCTTCCGGCGAGCCAAGGTGTTTTTCTAGCATCGAGCCCAGGAATGGACAGTCACAGGCTTCTGGATGATCAGCCCATCTTTGATCAGCTTCCGGATCTGCTGGCAGGAGTTGGCATTGGCGATTTCATTGGTCTCATTGGGGTCCAACGAGACCTTCTTTTTGCCACACTGAAAGACACTGGAGGCAAGCCTCTTCTGAAGCCTGAGCATACTCATGGCTGCAGCCGCAGTGGCAAAAGGAAAATCAAGTCATTTTTAAATTGTTGTATAAAGTGGCATGTTAATGATAAAATTCAATTTATGTTTTTATACTGAAGTAGTATGGCACCCCACTCCAGTACTCTTCCCTGGAAAATCCCATGGACAGAGGAGCATGGTAGGCTGTAGTCCATGGGGTCGCTAAGAGTCGGACACAACTGAGCAACTTCACTTTCACTTTTCACTTTCATGCATTGGAGAAGGAAATGGCAACCCACTCCAGTGTTCTTGCCTGGAGAATCCCAGGGACGGGGGAGCCTGGTGGGCTGCCATCTATGGGGTCGCAAAGAGTTGAACACGACTGAAGCAACTTAGCAACAGCAGCAGTATATACTACAGAAATTACGGAGAAAAACACTTGGAAAATGTCAGTTAAGAAACTTCCATTGAAATTCCCTCTGGTTTCATTCAAACCCATGTGTTCAGTAATGTTCACAGGTATTTGCCCATAACTCCTTAATTGGTATTTCTAGTCTCGACGTGTCCTCTAGGCTCCAGGCTGTGTATGTGCTTGACAGCACTACTTGGATGTCTCACATACACCTCATATCCTACATGTTCAAAGCTGAACACAAGGCCACACTCCTCAGCCCTGGTCCTCCTCCAGTGTTCTCCATCTCAGTGCTCAGCGGAAAACACCACCATCTTCTCAGCTGTGCAGGATGGAAGCCTTGCAGTTATCCCTGGCATCTTCCCCCTGTCCCCATATCTATGTACTCCATCACTCAGTTTTGTTGTCTCTCCTAAACATTAAATCTATCCACTTCTCTTTGGATAGACGATAAGTCAAAACTATAATCATTTCTCCTTTATTGGTAGGGTGATTAACTACCCAGGTTTGCTCAGGACTAAGAAGGATCCCATGATAGGGGATTTTCAGTTTTAAAAATGATCAATTCTAGTCAAAGTGAGATGAATTGATCATGCTAATTATTAATCTTCATGATTTCACTTTTGCCTCCCTTCAATCCTTATCTATACTGAAGTCAGCATGATTTGTTTAAAGTAAACATTACTTCCTACCCAATAGAATGTTTAAAATTAATAAGACTGACGATATCAAGTGCTGGTGAGGCAATCGAGGAACTAGAACTCTTACACGCTGTTTACAGGAATGTAACATGTACTTTGAAATAAAAAGTATTTGGGGATGTAAAACTACTTTGGAGAACTGTTGGGCAGTTTCTTACAAAGTAAACGTATATTCACCACCCACTCTTACATTTATCCAAGGAAATATATGTCCATAAGAAGACTTTCATATTCATAGATGCTTTATTCAGGATGGCCCCAAAGTAGAAAAAACACAAATATCCATCAGCAGATTAATGGATAAGCAAGGTGATATATAGCCAAAGAATTGAATGTTGTATTTAGTCACTAAATCATTCATGTCTGACTGTTTTGGGACCTCATGGACTCTAGCCCACCAGGCTCCTCTGTCCATGGAATTTTCCAGGCAAGAATGCTGTAGTGGGCTGCCATTTCCTTGTCCAGAGGATCTTCCCAATACAGGGATCAAACCTGTGTCTCTTGCATTGGCAGGCAGATTCTTTTTCCACTGAGCCACTTCGGAAGCCCCAAAGAATGGAATGTGCATGCGTACTAAGTTGCTTCAGTTGTGTCCCACTGTTTGTAACCCAGTGGACCATATCCCACCAGGCTCCTTTGTCCTTGGATTTCTCCAGGCAAGAATATTGGAGTGGGTTGCCATGCCCTCCTCCAGGGGATCTACCCAACCCAGAAATCAAACCGGCACCTCTTACATTTCCTGCATTGGCAGGCAGGTTCTTTACCGCTAGTGCCACCTGGGAACCCCCAAAAATGGAATACTACTCAGCAAAGAGGGGGGGAAAGGCATTTCTGATACCCACAACAACATGGATGAATCTCAAAAACATTCCGGTTTAAAAAAAAAAAAAAAGACATAAAAGAGTATATACAGTAAAATAACATTTACATAAAATTATAGAATAGGCAAAAATAATATATATAGTGAGAGAAAGCTGATTAGTGGCTGCCTAGGGCTGGGGAGGTATCACTGATATTATAAAGGGGCATGAGACAACTTTCTGGGGTAACAGAAACATTTATATCTTGATGTTAGTAGTGGTTACCATTATACATACATTTGTCAAAGCTCATCAAAAAGTAGTCAGAGTGGGTACATTTTGCTGTATATCAATTATACTTTGGGATTTTAAAAATTAAGTAAATTTTAAAAAGCCCTGCAAATCTGATCACATCACCCTCTTGTCTAAAAAACTTCAAAGGCTTCATATTACTTTTAGAAGAAACACCAAAATCTTTGCATCTGGCCTTGCCTGCCTCCCCTATCCCTCTCATGCCACTTCCCCCATATACTTCCTGTGACCCAGTCCCACAGACATTTTCTTTCTTTTCTTGGCTCCTCCCTACCTCCTCCCACAGGGACCTTGTACATACTTTTCTTTCTGCCTGGTGTACTTCCTTTACCTGTTTCTGTACAACAGGTTACCATATGCTCATCCATCAAATAGAAACTCAAATGCCACTTCCTCTAGGAAGCCTCCGACCTCCATATACTCAGATCTGCTTATGATACTCTCACCGCATCTTCTGAGCAATAGAAGTGCCTTTATAGCACTTATTGCAATTTGTAATTGTATATTTGTGAGATATTTTGACTGTCTGCCTTCCCAGTAGACTTTAAACACCACAAGGTTAAGACTGTTTTGTGTATGTGTTAGTCGCTCAGTCGTGTCTGACTACTTGCAGCTCCATGGACTTTAGACTGCCAGGCTCCTCTGTTCATGGAATTCTCCAGGCAAGAATACTGGAATGGATTGCTGTTTCCTTCTCCAGAGACTGTTTTACCCACTATTATATCCTCACAATTTGGGGTTTAATGTAGAACTGATAACACAAATCTTTTGACATGTGAATGAACCTGCTACTTATTCTGAAAAACAGAATAATCACCACCTTTGCTCTGTGATGGTGGTTGACCATAATCTTTTGTCAAAATACTTGGTATGGCAAAAATAAATGCAGTTACTCATGATTCAGTTCAGTTCAGTTCAGTTCAGTCGCTCAGTCGTGTCCAACTCTTTGTGAACCCATGAATCTCAGCACGCCAGGCCTCCCTGTCCATCACCAACTCCCTGAATTCACTCAGACTCGTATCCATTGACTCAGTGATGCCATCCAGCCATCTCATCCTCTGTCATCCCCTTCTCCTCCTGCCCCCAATNAGTCATAAGGCAGTTCTATTTGCAAATTTTTAAGGAATCTCCACACTGTTCTCCATAGTGGCTGTACTAGTTTGCATTCCCACCAACAGTGTAAGAGGGTTCCCTTTTCTCCACACCCTCTTCAGCATTTATTGCTTGTTGACTTTTGGATAGCAGCCATTCTGACTGGCAGATCCTCTTACCTGACTAACCTCTTACTTCCAATCTCTTTCTCTCTCTCTCTTTTTTTCTCTGACTCTATTAGGCTATTAAGACAACAAGAACAAACATTAGTTTTCTTGTCTTCCTTGAAGTCAGTAGGTGGCCATGTGATAGTGTTGGCCAGTGAGATGTTAGCTCAGATCTGCTAATGTCTTTTCTTCCTTACTCCTTTCTGGAACTCAAACACGATAGCTGGCAATGTGGCAGCCCTTTGGCCACCAGGAGGCAATTGGCATGAGGATGAAGGTCAGTACCCTGAGGATGGTAGAGAAAAAGATAGATTTGGTATCTGATGGCAATTTTGAGCTTCTTTGCCAGCCCTGTAAGTACTTTCAGACTTCTTGTTACATGAGACAAACAACTTTATGTTTAAACCACTGTTAATTGGCTTTTCTTATACCTACAGAAAAATGAATTTCTAATGTAGAGGCCCTGACAGAACCACCGCTGAAACGAAGTATGCCTTTGCTTTCTTGCCCCTCCCTACAAATGACTAATTAAGCAGCCACCCAGAAACACAATTAAACAAATACAGGAAACACTACAAGTCTGAAGCTAGCAATTCTCCAGAGACCCAATTAGATATTTCTTTGAAAAGGTAAAGACTAATCAAATCATTTACCTTTGTGTTCCAGCCCAGAAACCACTTATTTGAAATGACAATAATTTCTTACTCAAATTATCACTCTGTTCATTTAAAGGGGAGAAAAAAAATCGTTTAGGATTACTCACCCTTGGGCCTCCAGATCTTGCTTGAGCCTGGCATATAGAAAGCAATCAGCAAATGTTTATCACATCAATAAGCTGACAAAGTCATGCAAATAAAAATAACTTCTTATTCAGGATTTGTTCATTTTTATCCCTTTTGAGGAAAGCTTCCTCAAGCTTTTAGTAGCTGCCCCAGCCCACAGACTATATTGGCTGAGGATATCGCTACCCCAAAGATGCCTTCTGGAAGTTGTCTGAGACCTTCCCTTTGGGCAGGGAGGTGAACAGACAAAAGCAAAGTCTAAATTGGGGAATGGTTTTCCTTTGAAGATTTTCCCCTCCACGGTGACTGCCCAGCACTTCTCACAACTGTAAATAAGACGCTGTTACTTTCCCTGTCATCTTCACTTTCTGAAACAAATAGCCCCAAGTGAGTACCTCTTGAACCCTGTCATTCAGTCGCTCAGTCAGGTCTGACTCTCTGCGACCCCATGGACTGCAGCATGCCAGGCTTCCCTGTCCTTCACTATCACCTGGAGTTTGCTCAAACTCCTGTTCATTGAGTCGACGATGATGCCCTCCAACCATTTAGAGGCATGTGAACCTTTTCTCCCTTCTCCATGAGGTGAACCTGAAGATATCTACTGCTGCAGGATGGAAGCCCCAGGGATTTGGATCCTAAACAGGAGGATCAAAATCCAGTCTTAACACTTTCTGACCAAATCCACCTTCCAGGGTTGAAATATTATTAAAATATTGTACATTAAAAATCATTATAAAATATTATAAATACATTACAGACACACAGTATATATTACTATAAAAATATTATAAATGTTATAAAATTATTGTTAAAAGAAGCTTCTCTGTTTGCTCGTCCAAATTGTCTGTGGTTTCTCCGAGGACAGAAACCTACAAGCTTCCGCCTTCCACTTTTACCTGCCAGCTATCACTTGATGGCTGAGCAGCTTAGCTTTGGGTTGGAGCAGATATGCTAGCTGTCTGACCTTGGAGAAGTTCTGTAACTTATCTGCATGTCATGTTCTCACCTTTAAAAATGGGAATTATGATAGTATCAGTCTCATTAGGTTGTTGTGATGGTTCGATGAGATAATACATATATAAGGCTTCACACATTGCCTGGTGTAGACTAAGCCCTCAAATTGTATTAAATTGTTAATTTTGAATAACTGATATTTCCTAGTAAAATAATGTTCACAACTCTTTGATAAGAATTTGTTTTAGATTAAAGTATGTAGTGCTGACTTGTTTACAAGAGGACATGATCTCCACTTAAAAAAAAAAAAACAAATTATTATGATGACCTTCAGAATCCCTTTGGTTCTCTTGTTGGGTCTGCTGAATGGCTAGTTTAGAAACTATGTCCAATAACTAAAGCATCAACTTGAAGGAAGAGGTTAAGAGTTTTCTTTCCAGGTTATCCTAGAAAGTAATGAGAAGTGAGTCATTTAGGACTTCCCTGGTGGTTAATTTAGGATTCCTTGTGTGGATCACAATAAACTGTGGAATATTCTGAGAGAGATGGGAATACCAGACCACCTGACCTGCCTCTTGAGAAACCTGTATGCAGGTCAGGAAGCAACAGTTAGAACTGGACATGGAACAACAGACTGGTTCCAAATAGGAAAAGGAGTACGTCAAGGCTGTATATTGTCACCCTGCTTATTTAACTTCTATGCAGAATACATCATGAGAAATGCTGGACTGGAAGAAACACAAGCTGGAATCAAGATTGCTGGGAGAAATATCAATAACCTCAGATGCAGATGACGCCACCCTTATGGCAGAAAGTGAAGAGGAACTAAAAAGCCTCTTGATGAAAGTAAAAGAGGAGAGTGAAAAAGTTGGCTTAAAGCTCAACATTCAGAAAACGAAGATCATGGCATCCAGTCCCATCACTTCATGGGAAATAGATGGGGA
>SJYA01001454.1:464272-625080 GCA_006410615.1 Neotragus moschatus | reverse complement strand
TGTGAGAGTTGGACTGTGAAGAAAGCTGAGGGCTGAAGAATTGATGTTTTTGAACTGTGGTGTTGGAGAAGACTCTTGAGAGTCCCTTGGACTGCAAGGAGATCCAACCAGCCATTCTGAAGGAGATCAGCTCTGGGATTTCTTTGGAAGGAATGATGCTAAAGCTGAAGCTCCAGTACTTTGGCCACCTCATGCGAAGAGTTGACTCATTGGAAAAGACTCTGATGCTGGATTGGATTGGGGGCAGGAGGAAGAGGGGACGACAGAGGATGAGATGGCTGGATGGCATCACTGACTTGATGGATGTGAGTCTGAGTGAACTTGGGGAGATGGTGATGGACAGGGAGGCCTGGCGTGCTGCGATTCATGGGGTCACAAAGAGCTGGACACGACTGACTGAACTGAGCTGAACTGAACCCTTAATTCAGTCAGCACCTGGGAGAAGAAGGGAGAGAAAGAGGCATTCTTTGTTTTGTTCCAACTAGTTACCCTGAGTCTGCAGCTGGTTAGAGCTTCTAAGAGGCTGTTAGTTCCAATCAATTTGGCGTACACTCTTGTATGTGTTCTTGATGAATTAAGAGGCAGCAATGAATTTATCTGTGCACCAGCCATAAAATTTCCATTACTTTTCTTAATGAATTTTACATTTGATTCTGAAAGCTTTTGAAAAAGTTGCTCGTTTGTTTTTCAAGGCCTTCTGCTCTTCCTTCTATATAATTCGTGTCAAAATAAGGACTTTTTGTAGAGAGAGATTGAATTTTTATAAGACATTTTGCTTTGGGGACAAGGAGATTTTGCCCTTCTCAGTGTCTGGAATGGCAGAAGCTGGTATCATCAGACACTTCCTGGGCTCTAAAGTAGGTGCTGGGGAGGAAGAAAACTTTCCCTTCTAGGGAAGGAACGCTTCTAGTTTCTTCTGGCTGGTCTAAGAGTTAAATTGACCTGAGATGGGTTAATAAGAGAAAATCAAACTGAATTCCATCCATATTGGAATCCTACATACATGAGAGCGTCAGAGATACCATATGCATGAAAGGGTGAGAGAAATATAAAATGTGGTATAGATGCCATCCTGAGCTAAAGAATGGGACAGGGGCTTGGGACTTCCAAGAACAGGAGGGCCATTCACAGGACAATAAGGAGAAACATAGATATTTAGTAAGTAGTGGTTTGCCCTGTCATATAGATGGGGCCATTAAGTCAATTTATCTTCAGTCAGAACTTTTCTGGGAAAAATCCTCAATTTAAATTCTTCTGGGCAGTTACAGGAAGGGCAGTGGTTTCTCTTGAATCCATGGGGTCTCAGTTGCCTTTCAGTTCAGTTCAGTCGCTCAGTCATGTCTGACTCTTTGTGACCTCATGAATCGCTGCACGTCAGGCCTCCCTGTCCATCACCAACTCCCAGAGTTCACTCAGCCTCATGCCCATCCAGTCAGTGATGCCATCCAGCCATCTCATCCTTTGTCGTCACCTTCTCCTCCTGCCCCCAATCCCTCCCAGCATCAGAGTCTTTTCCAGTGAGTCAACTCTTCGCATGAGGTGGCCAAAGTACTGGAGTTTCAGCTTTAGTATCATTCCTTCCAAAGAAATCCCAGGGCCGATCTCCTTCAGAATGGGCTGGTTGGATCTCCTTGCAGTCCAAGAAGTCTCTCAAGAGTCTTCTCCAACACCACAGTTCAAAAGCATCAGTTCTTTGTCACTCAGCCTTCTTCACAGTCCAGCTCTCACATCCATACATGACCACAGGAAAAACAATAGCTTTGACTAGATGGACCTTAGTCGGCAAAGTAATGTCTCTGTTTTTGAATATACTATCTAGGCTGGTCATAACTTTTGTTCCAAAGAGTAAGTGTCTTTTAATTTCATGGCTGCAGTCACCATCTGCAGTGATTTTGGAGCCCCCCAAAATAAAGTCTGACACTGTTTCCACTGTTTCCCCATCTATTTCCCATGAAGTGATGGGACTGGATGCCATGATCTTCGTTTTCTGAATGTGAAGCTTTAAGCCAACTTTTTCACTCTCCTCGTTTACTTTCATCAAGAGGCTTTTTTGTTCCTCTTCACTTTCTGCCATAAGGGTGGTGTCATCTGCATATCTGAGGTTATTGATATTTCTCCCACCAATCTTGATTCCAGCTTGTGTTTCTTCCAGTCAAGCATTTCTCATGATGTATTCTGCATAGAAGTTAAATAAGCAGGGTGACAATATACAGCCTTGACGTACTCCTTTTCCTATTTGGAACCAGTCTGTTGTTCCATGTCCAGTTTTAACTGTTGCTTCCTGGCCTGCATACAGATTTCTCAGGAGGCAGACCGGGTGTCTGGTATTCCCATCTCTTTCAGAATTTTCCACAGTTTGTTGTGATCCACACAGTCAAAGGCTTTGGCATAGTCACTAAAGCAGAAATGTTTTTCTGTAACTCTCTTGCTTTTTCCATGATCCAGCAGATGTTGGCAATTTGATCTCTTGTTCCTCTGCCTTTTCTAAAAGCAGCTTGAACATCTGGAAGTTCATGGTTCACGTATTGCTGAAGCCTGGCTTGGAGAATTTTGAGCATTCCTTTACTAGCGTGTGAGATGAGTGCAACTGTGTGGTAGCTGCCTTTAGCTCAAGGGAATCCTCATACAAAAGTGACACGTTTGGGGGAGGCTTATTCTGAACTGCTAGTTTGGGTAAAATCAGAAATTCTAATCTGAAGAGGCTAAGTATGAGTTTTCCAGAAAGTTCAGTCATCAATTGCAGAGTGGAAAAGCTACAATCTGAATAGCAAGTTGGTGGGGAGGAAAATAGATACTCAGCCGCAGTAAGATCAGGTCTGAGTTGTCACTGCTGAGCTCTGTGCTTCTGTTTACCAGAGAAACTTGGCAAGATGAGAAGCACTAAGTGCTGTGATTGGAATCTTGACTGAAATCTGACCCTGAAAGTCTCAAAACCTACTGGGGAGAGACAGAAGCTGATCAACCTGCATTTCAAAGCTCCAAGCAATTTTCTCTCTTACACGAAATAATGACTAGAATACATTTTTGAAAGTAGCCTGCTTCTTCGTTCTGGAAAGAACCCAAATATGCAATTTTATTAGGTAAATGTGATATACACCATGATCAGGTGTTTGAGAGGCTGTGACTCTGAGGAACTAAATTGTGAATGTTTACGTTATTGGCCTCTTGCATCTCTGAAGACTCTCTTTCTTTTAGAAAAATGCTACTTTTCTGTGTATTAATTTAGAATGGGCTATGGCTATGGAACAGACCCTAATGCTGGGAAAGATTGAAGGTAGGTGAAGAAGGGGACAACAGAGGATGAGATGGCTGGATGGCATCACCGACTCAATGGACATGAGTTTGAGTAAACTCCGGGAGTTGGTGATGAACAGGGAGGCCTGGCGTGCTGTGGTTCATGAGGTCACAAAGAGTCAGACACGACTGAGCGACTGAACTGAACTGATGGCTAAAGAGTGTTACCTGTTCTTGCAGAGGTATGGAGACTGGAAGGGAGCAGGAAGGACAGCAAGAGTGATCTTTCCTTGCACTGGAGCCAGGCAATGAGAAAGGAGCTGGATGAAGATGGGGCAGTGCATCCTGGACCTTCAATGCCCCATGCTCCTTAGACTCAGATCTGGAATAGTCTTCTCGTTGGTGACTGGGTCAAGCCCATCCTAGTGGCTAGTAATGGGTTTCTTTTGGAGGGAGTAGGAAACACATTCCAAGATGGTAGACTTTCAAGTGGAGTGTTTCTGGATTTGTTCTCCAGTCCTGGTCATGGACGAGCCTAGACATGCTGGGAACACTCTAGAAGGCAGAGGGAAGATGGCCTGCTGAGGAGAGAAATCCCATGGAGATTTCTGAGAATGGGCTGGGCTTGGAATCCTTCAGATAGCCAAATCTAGGAGCTGTGATTCATTCTGTGCATCTCATTTTTATCTCTGAACTTAGAATAAAATCATGTTAAATATTACAACCCAGTCTCCAACATGTGGAAAATGAAGGTAAAATTTGTGATTGCCTCGGCTCAGAACCATAAAAGAAAAGAGTAGGTATTTCTATGAGTAGGAGGAACCCTGTAGTAGAAAGGGTCTACCATGAGAGGATTCCAAATTTGGAGGGGCCTGAGTGTGGGTGGGGCCTGATGGTAGGAGGGGCCTGAGTGTGGGTGGGGCCTGATGGTAGGAGGGGCCTGAGTGTGAGTGGAGCTGATAGGCGGGGCTTGAGTGTAGGCGGGGCCTGGTATTAGGAGGGGCCTGAGAATGACTGGAGCCTGATGGTTGGAGTGTGAACGTTCCTCAGTCATGTCCGACTCTTTGTGATCCTGTGGGCTGTAGTCCATGGATTCTCCAGGCCAGAATACTGAAATGGGTAGCCTTTCCCTTTTCCAGGGGATCTTCCCAATCCAGGGATTGAACCCAGGTCTCCTGCATTGCAGGCGGATTCTTTACCAGCTGAGCCACCAGGGAAGCTGAGCAACCAGATTGTAGGTAGGACCTGAGGATGGATGTGGCCTGAAAGTAGAAGAGGCCTCCAGGAGGGTCCTACCTGAGTTTGTAAATGCTAAGTGGAAGTAGACTACATCTTGGGAAATGGAAAATGTAAGTTTTGACCTGATCTTTGAGAAGTAGAAAGACATGATAAAAAACACTAAAGAAGGATTGGAGCAAGACAGGAAGGTAGGGAGACCAGTAAAGAGGTTTTTTCCTTATGGTAGAGAAAATGGAAGAAAAGGGTAGGTTTGAGATAGACTCGGAATCATCCATTCTTTAGAAACTGGTTTACTTTATCGTGTCTAAAATAGGAAGTTATCATCTCTGCCTCATTTCCCCCAGCACAAAATGTTGTTGTTCAGTTGCTAAGTCATGTCCATAAACTGCAACATATCAGGCTTCCTTGATCTTCACTGTCTCCCAGAGTCTACTCAAATTCATGTCCATTGAATCAGTGATGCCATCCAACCATCTCATCCTCTGTCACCTCCTTCTCTTCCTGCCCTCAATCTTTCCCAGCATCAGGGTCTTTTCCAGTGGGTTGGTGCTTTCCATCAGGTGGTCAAAGTACTGGAGCTTCGGCTTCAGCATCGGTCCTTCCAATGAATATTCAGGGTTGACGTCCTTTAGGATGGAGTGGTTTGAACTTGCTGTCCAAGGGACATTCAAAAGTCTTCTCCAGGACCACAATTGAAAAGCATCAGTTCTTCAGCTCATAATGGGGCCTTTATAATGGAGCAGGTATAAGGATTCCCTAGGTGTTTGGCATCTTCGAAGCATTTCCTGCAGCCTGAGAAGTAGAAACTTACAGATGAGGAAACCGAGGCCGTGAGCCGTTCAGCGACTTCCTGAGGCTCTTAACCATCATCATGCTCTTACAGCATCCTGTTCCAGTGACAGTCCTCTTTCCCTTTAAGTGGCATTTCCTGTTGAAAAGGAAAGTAATAATTGTGAAGTTTATTGATTCTCTCTTTGATTATTTCCTTGAGCCTCCCCCAAGGTTAAAAACAGGTATAAAACTTGCACAGGCATCGCACAGAAATTCTGCAGGAGTACTCCATTCTACATTTCCCTGCTCCTGAAGTCATGATGTCCGAGAGAGTTTCACTCCTGGGGAACGTTTGAGTCACCTATCTGGGAGCAAATGTTACATGCTAACATGACTCTCCATTTATGAAGCTCATTCACCAGTGTCGCCTCGGTTTATCCTGACAGCTTGTAAGGCAGGCTGTATTTTGCAGATTAGGTGACTGTGTTCCTGAGAGACTGTGATTTGCCCATGGTCCAGAAGACCCAGTCTTTGACTCTCTTGCCCTGACCTATCATTGCCATGGTGATGGTGAACAGTGAGGACTTCTCCGCAGACCCTGCCCACTTGATTCGTGGCCTACCTGGTATTCCTGTGGGGCTCTCTGGGGAGTGGTCATGAAGGTGGGGGTTGTTCCATGTTATTCTCATGGAGAGGGCCCCCCTGGAGGCCTGTGGAGATAACACGGTGTGACGGAAAAGAGCCCGGGGGAGGGGGGTGGTTCCTGAAAGTGGTATTCACGCTTGGGCCATGGAGATTTCCCTCTGCCCAACCTAGTGGAAGTTTTCTCATCTTTAATCTCTGCCCCAGCAATCTTTTGATCCAGTTCATTGCACAAGGCCATATTCCCAGCAGGATGGGACCACGCCATCTCGTTAGTCCCACTTGCTGATTTTCAGGTTGGTCTTTAGATGCTGGATGGCTCCTTGACCCCAGTCTTCCTCTGAGAGTGGGGCCCACGTGGGGAGGAACGCAGACTTTAGAGTCCTGCCATTCAGAAGGGTGGGGAGCTGGGGACTCACTCAATGGCTGAGTGAGTCCTTATCAAACGAGTTCTCCTGACAAGCCTGATGTTAGCACGCAAGTGGGGTTGAAGGAAGGGGCAGTGATGCTTTGTGGATAATACTCGTTACTCAGCCATCACTGAGACCCCTCTGCTGTCATGAAAGCCTCAGGCTTTCGAGCTCCCTTTGCCTCATAATTGCTCCAAAGCTAAGGCTTAATAGACCTGTGGTTCCCGTGGAGCATGTGCTCATATTTGAGAGCTGGATCCCTTGACCCAGGCCGTTTGAGAGATGAGTTCCAAAGGTTAACATTCTGAGTGACTGACAAAGACCTTTCAAAGGATGGCTGTATTCCAGTTCCTGGGGGAGCTGTGAAGACCCCTGTCTCCTGGGCTTTTTAGTCCTATGTCCGAGATCACAAGAAAGGCTGTGGTTTGTGCTTGTGAGTCCAGTGTGGGCTACTCTGGAGTCCTGCTTCAGGCAGCACTGGGTATCGCAAAGGATGAGATCTTTCCTATCGTGCCCATCTAGGTGGGCAATTATTTATTTGGGTGCCTGGCTCTCTTTCTGTCTCTCTAGACAGAAAATGAGCGCATGGAGGACGGGGCTGGCACTGTGGACATCTTTCTGCCTTCAGAGTCTGGTTACTAGTCTACCTTCAAAATATATTTGTTGAGTAAAACTTCCAATTAATTTTAAGTGGTAGATGAGCCCCTATTTACTTTTTATTTTTGAAAACTGGATTTTCACTGTGAAAATAGAGCAAGTCCATGGTGAAAATGAAAAGAGTAAAAAAGAAGGAAAATGCGAATGAAATTCCCACTACGCAGAGGAAAATCACTATTATACATTTCCTATGGCTCCTTCCAGAAATGTCAGTAACCTGCGTCTCAAGCACACTTTTATTTTCGTGAGTTCATGCTGCACCCAGGTTTCTGCAGCTCACCTTTGTGGAATGAACGATCTGTCTTGCATATCTCTTTATAGTGGTGCATATATAGCTACGCCAGTCTTTACAATGGCTACCATCTATTGTAGATATTTTTCATAATTTATTTGAGCAATTCCCTCTTGATCCGTGTACAGATGCTTCCAGAATCTTCATTATTACAAATAATGCTGTAGCAAATATCTGCTTATGTTTATATTTGTATATGCATGGGTTAAGTTTCTAGAGGTGTAAGTTTATTAGCTCTTGCCAGTTGCCTTTTACTGCCCAAAAAGAAAAAAAAAAAAAAGATGGCACCAATTTGCAGTCTCATGAGTATTGTGTGTGAATGTCTGTTTCTTTGCATCCTCGGTAACACTGAGGATTAGCAAATGCTTTCATCTTTGGTAGGATGATAGAAACTATTTTTTTTTCAAATTTTTATTTCTTTATGAATATGTTTAGTTATGAGTACTTTTCCAAATTTGGTGGCTATTTTATTTTCTATGAACTACTTGTTCAGGTCCTCCACTGATTTTCTTGTTGGGTTGTTTCTTTCTCTCTTTCTCTGTTTATGGATTTGTAAGGAATCTCAATTTCCTCATGGCATTCCATCTTTGTCATACGTTAAAAGTTGTCAGTGTCACATTTCTTTTGACTTTGATTGTGATAGTTTTGTCATAAAGAATTTTAACGTCTTATGTAGTTAAATTTACCAGTCTTTTCCTTTATACTTCTGACTTTGGTGTCTTGTCTAGAATGGATTTTACCATTTAAGATTTTAAGCAAAATGCACTTAATTTTTTTTTTTTTTTTTACTGCTATGTATTGTAACTGCATTGAAATAGTTGATCCATCTGGAATATATTTTGGTGTGGAGTTCTATAGGCATTCAGATTTATTCTATGCAGAAAGATCGCCAGTTGCCCCAGCTCTCTCTCTCCCTCCTTGATGTGAAATACCACCTTATTACATGTAACAAATAAATATTTGTGAAAATACATGGCAGTCTTTAAAGGAGACCAACATGTCCTTTTCCAAATACATACTGCACGTATGTGTTTCCAGTTTCCCCATGTGAGTTCTTTGGAATTGTTTTCAAGGATGGAATCAAAGATTTTTTTTTTTAAGCCATCCTTTCCTGTGAGATAAGAAATGGAAAAAGGGTAGTTGTGAACAGTGTGTTTTGTAAGGAAAGACTGGGTGAGTTTTGCACTTTAAAAAGCTTCCCTGGAAATGCAGGTGTTGAGGGAAGGCTCAAATTCCCTGGCAGAGCTGTAGGCCTGCTGGGTTTCTCCTCACTCGAATCCCGCCTCACCCCCGGCCAGGCGAGCACACTGGTCTGCTGCATGCCCACAACACCAGGGTCTGCCCACAGCGCCAGGGTCCACATTTGCCTCCGTCCCCGGGGTGTGTGAGTCACTATTTGTGGAGCTGGGCCCAGTAGAGAGACTCCCTCCCTCCAAGTCCTTTCCTTCTGAATGAAAAGGCTTTTGATCCAGGCTCACTGCTGTTTACTGTGCCATCATTTGTATGCCTCAAAGCAGAGGGTTTGCCTGCCTGAGAAGTAATTAAATGAACCCCAGGTCCAAACCCGAAGAAACAAATAAGTCTTGTCTCTATTTCAGGGAAAGTTTCCCCCACACAGGAGATATGTGTTATTGGGGGCATTTTCTTTCAAAAGAAAGAAATTGAAAATTTGGATCCCAGATGTCCCTTTAGAAGTGTTAACTAGATACATGAGTCTGGGCAGGTTTTTCCTTTGCTCAAAAGATTCAAGGTCCACAGACAGTAACTTTGTAATTTACATCCCACAGACCCAGCATGGAGAACTTAAATTTAATGTGTCCTGCAGGGGGTGGTTCAACATGGCTCCTTTATTTACTGTTAGAATAAAAGTTAAAAAAACACACACAGAAAAACAAGTTCAGTCTTTGTACCATACCACACACAGATGGATAAAAAGCCCCCAAAGTTTACTTGTAAACCTTAGCTGGATTGTTAAAGCTTTCTAATTTTCTTGTGTCTTTTGAGCCAAGAATGAAGACATTCCCTAGAGATTTCTCTAGCACTTTTCATCCGATGCTGTCAAAGCACTTTATACTCGCTATCTAATTAAGGCTCTGAACACCTCAGTGAGAGAGGGACGCATCGACCCCGTAAACCTGACAAATAGAAGCTGAATTCCCTGAAAACCTAACTAAATAAAACAGCTCTGGTACATGACAAGAATGCACTGAATTTAAAACATTGAGAAGTTTGCATTTTGCCTAGTTGTAAGCTCCTTAGTGTCTCCTAAAGATCTATGCCTAAAACGTCTATGTTCCTGGAATGTTTGGAGCAAGTGGAGAGTTTGGAGAAATCTCTCAGGCATTGTGTATTCAGTCGTGTCCAACTCTTGAGACCCCATAGGCTGTAGCCCACCGGTCTCTGTCCATGGGATCTCCCAGGCAAGAATACTGGAATGGGTTGCCATTTCTTACTCCAAGGGATCTTCCCGACCCAGAGACTGAACCCACATCTCCTGTGTCTTCTGCACTGGCAAGTGGATTTTTTTTTGTTTTTACCAACTGCACCACCTGGGAAGCCAGGAAAGTATGTCAGAAAAGGAATGGAAAGGCAAGGAAATGTGGAGAAAGAGCTCAGGGAGCTTGGTGTTTGTGTGACGGGAGCCCAGACACAGAGAGCTGCTGTCAGGAACGGTTCTTGCCAGACTGGGCAAGGCTCACCAGGGGTACGTGTGGGACATTCTAGAATCCATAAAGTTGTCGGAGTTCTCGGTTGCAAGTAGCAAAACCCAACTCTGGCTAACATAAGCCAAAAGGACTTTTCTTGGAAGGATATCAGCATCTCTCAGGCTGAAGAGGAGACTCAGAGACGGGGCTTGGAAAGTGGGGAGGAACAGGGTGAGCTTGAGAGGACAGGAGGTGAGCTCCTGATTCAGGACCAGGAACAATCTAGTCTGCTTCTTGCTGCTGCTTTTCCACCAAGAGTGACTTCTGCCACTCCAGAGCTTTCTGACACTCACCCCAGAGTCTGTTTTGGGAGACAGCACTCCATCAACCTGGCTGAAGTCCTTTGTCCACTTTAGGCTGCGGACTGGGGTGGAGAGAAGGGAGGCGCTGATTGCTTCAGCTTCCACGATGGGGGGTTGTGTCTGTGACACACTTGGGGCCTTATGTGTATTTTCACTGGATATATTAGGAAAAGAAAAGTCTGGAATGGGGACAGCCAAAATATTAAAAATATCCACAGAGTCACTCTCTCTATTTAGCCGTTCTTGCTTGGGACCAAAACCCAGAAATGGAAAGTGTAGGGTGTGTAAGGTGTGTGTGTGTGTGTGTGTGTGTATACATAGAGACTGCACTGACAGAGGGATGCCTGGATTCCTTCTGTCCTGGTAACAGTGAGGGGCGCATGATGGGCGAGGTCTGTTCTCTGCACACCCTCCCCTCCTCTGCTGGCTTTTGATAGACGTCCGCCTTGGTGGGTGGCTCTAGCAGGGCCAGCTGCAGCTTGACACATGTCTGGCCTTTCTGTTCGCCTTTGGTCAGCAAGGACCACAGTGCCCTTAGGCAGAGAATAGAACTAGACAAATGTACCTTTATTACTTATGCCGATATAAATATTGATTAATTTGAAAACTGGATTCCAGGAAACATCCCAGGCCCTACCATCGCTGAGCCCATAGTGCCTACTTATTGCCCCCTCCACTAAATTCCTATGGACATCTGAGAATGTGGCTTTACATGATTGCGACGTGGCTCTTTGTTGTTGTTCAGTTGCTAAGTCATGTTCGACTCTTGCAACCCCATGGACTCCAGTACACCAGGCTCCCCTGTCCTCCATTATCTCCCAGAGTTTGCTCAAATTCATGTCCACTGAGTTGGTGACGCCATCCAACCATCTCATCCTCTGTCATCCCCTTCTCCTCCCACCCTCAATCTTTCCCAGCATCAGGGTCTTTTCCACTGAGTCAGCTCTTCACATCAGATATTGGAGCCAAAGTATTGAAGCTTCAACTTCAGCATCAGTCCTTCCAAAGAATATTCAGGGTTGATTTCCTTTAGGACTGATTGGTTTTATCTCCTGCTGTCCAAGGGACTCTCAAGAATCTTCTCCAGCACCACAAAAGCATTAGTTCTTCTGTGCTTAGCTTTCTTTTTGGTACAACTCTCACAACCACACATGACTACTGGGAAAACCATAGTTTTTACTTTATGGACATTTGTCGGCTGGGTGATGTCTCTGCTTTTGAATATGCTGTCTAGGTTTGTCATAGCTTTCCTTCCAAGGAGCAAGCGTCTTTTAATTTCATGGCTTCAGTCACTGTCCACAGTGATTTTGGAGCCCAAGAAAAGAAACTCTGTCACCACTTTCCCTCTTCTATTTGCCATGAAGTGATAGGACCACACTTAGGTTTTTGAACGTTGAGTTTCAAGCCAGCTTTTTCACTTTCCTCTTTCACCCTCATCAAGAGGCTCTTTAGTTCCTCTTCTCTTTCTGCCATTAGAGTGGTATCATCTGCATATCTCAGGTTGTGGATCTTTCTCTTGGCAGTCTGAATCCCAGCTTGTGTTTCATCCAGCCTGGCATTTTGCATGATGTCCTCTGCACATAAGTTAAATAAGCAGGGTAACAATATACAGCCTTGTCATACTCCTTTCCCAATTTTGAACCAGTCAGTTGTTCCATGTCTGGTTCTGGCTGTAGCTTGTTGCCTTTTTTAAAAAGCTGCTCAAGTGGATGTTAGTCTTAATCATTTCTTCTTTCTAGCATTTGAAGAGCTCCTGAAACATAATCTTCTTTGCAAAACTGATTTTCAGAGTGACACGTCTGGGTGAAATCCAGGCCAGCCCGTCCATCATTCAGATGCTTTGATGCCACTCTTGTGAATATATGGAGCCCGGGGTGATCAGCTGTGGATGTCAGTGTTCACTCGTCCTGTACGTTTGGTGCTCTGCAATACAGTCAGCCCAGAAGGGGAATTTCTTAGTTCCATCTTCATCCTGCATCCCGGAAGGCGTTTGATCCTAGATTTGTATTCCTGTCCTTGTTTCTGCTCTTTCAGGTTTCTCTGCCTGATGTATTTTTAGGTCGATAGGTGTCAGCGTCGCACAGCTCAGATGGTGAGATCGCACACGGTGGGGACCCCGCTCCTTTGTTCAGCGTCCAGCACAGAGTGCAGACGACTTCTGGTGAGAATGATGTTACGGGTGGTGATGATGGTTTGCAGAGAGAGAAAGCCTGTGGCTCGAGTTGGATCAGGATTAAACGGCTTTCATTGCCTCGCAGACAATGCAGCCCATTTACGTTTCTTGTCAAACACCAAGCTTCTGATATATGTCGCCCAGCCCTGAATACCGTTTCACATCAGCTGAGTCTCTAGGTACTGGGAAGACAGTTTTCTTCTCTAAGCTGGGTTCTGTCAGAGGACTACCATTTTCTTCTGCTGACTGAATTTTTGTCCTAGGTTAAAGGATTTCTTTTTGTGAGGCTTATTGGGCACTTTGGCTGTGTGGGGAAAACAAGTGCAAATCTTCAGCTATTAACCTAGATACTTCTTGCTCCCCTGTAGTATTTGGTTTTATTAAAGATGCTGGCTGGGATGCAGCAAGGGAATGCAGAGATTTGAGAAAGCCCTGTCACATTAAATACTCCACTCTGGCCACCTTTACATCCATTAACCCCCTGGTGGAGCAGGACTGATGGGGTGGGGTGGGTGAAGGTGCTGAGTATTCAAAGAATCTCATTCTGCGATGCTGACAAGAGGTGCAGGAGGGCACTTCTTGGTGGCAAGGGTACACAGAGGTTGTTTCGGTGTGTGAAATGCCAGATATGAGCTCTATTCTTCAGATCTGCATTGTACTGATTTTAAAGAATTTCAGTGGGCAGGCGCAGTTTACAATACTGAATCCCCATTCCACGTGTAGGAGATTCAGACATAGATAGTAGACTCCTAAGACCCAGTTTCCACCTCAGGCACTCAGGTCTAGCCTGTGACCTTGGCAGAACCATTCAGATTGCAGCACGCCCTCTGCTTTCCATCTCGTTAAGTGGAAAGAATGGCACCCCACACTTCCCTTACGATGCTGCAGGAAGGCTGAACCAGGTCTTGTTTGCGAAACCCTTCCCTGCTCAGAGCAAAGCACTAAAGAGAGGCTGACTCTCTTAGCTCAGGCCGGCGCTGCTCCCCTCTTTCCCTCCTTTTTATTATTTATTTACCTCGTTTGGCTGTGCAGGTCTCGGTTGCGGCATGTGGGCTGTAGCTCCCTGTTCAGGGATTGAAACCCAGGCTTCCTGCTTTGGGAGTGTGGAGACTTAGCCACTGGACTGCCAGGGAAGTCCGTGTGCTGCACTCTTAATAAAAGATGATTTTCCCCTCTACGTTGCTATGTTCCAGTTTAGGGATGGGAAGAACGTTGGTGTAGATAGGAAGCGGTCAGGCATTTTACAAGCAAGGGCATCACCACCGCTGGCTGGACCTGGGAGGCAGGGATGAAGCCTGAGGCGACAACGCTGGGGAGGAGCTCTTGGTCCAGGCTGCGTCTTTGCTGCCTGGCACACGCCTCCTTCTCTTTGTCTCCAAACCACGTTCAGGCCATAGAATCACTTGACCTCTTCATCTGTCTTCACTTCTGTCCGGTGAACCATAACAACAGAGCAAAGAAACAAAGACTTGGTTTTTGTGTGTTTCTTTAGGCCTGATTGCATCCCCGCTCCCCGCTCCCCGCCAGGGGAATTTCTAAGAAGAGAATGGCAATATACCAAGAAACTTCAAAAAGAAGAACAGATTTCTGATTCAAACTTAAATATGGTCCACAGGGAGGGAGGGACTGTGAGGTTTGTTTCCAGGAGATTTGGTGATGGTGGTTAATCTGTATAAAGAGCTGAGAGCTGTGCCTGGCACACACCAGGCCCACTCATGTTGCTGCTGTTTCTGTTATTGCTTCCTTTCCTTCACTCTGTCCAAGGTGCTGGCACGTCCTTTTTCTGAGGTTGGGGGTTTCTTTCTCTTATTTCTTACTTGCTAGGAGCAAGGTACCCTGTCCCTTAGCCAGAAGGGCAGTGGAGCTGTACGGGTCCCAGACGTGTCTGAGTTGTATAACACGCTGCAGATTAACAGATATTTTTTCAAGGTCAGGCTCGGGGATTAAAAGGATGAATTTAACATCTAGTCTGTGCCACTGAGGAGCTTTTAATCTTATGGGAACAAACAGACAAGTACAGTCTAGTAAACTATAAAATAATTGGTGATTTTAGAAAAGTGTTTTTTTTTGTTTTTTTTTTTTAATGTTTGGCCACATGAAGAGCCTGCAAGGCAGGAAATTCACGATCGATCCCTCAGTCAGGAAGATCCCCTGGAGATGGGATTGCCAACCCCCTCCAGTATTCTTGCCTGGAGAGTTCCAGGGACGGAGGAGCCTGGTGGGTTATAGTCCATGGGGCTGCACAGAGATACAGCAGCGTGACTAAGCACACGCACACAGGAAGAGTGCTAATCTTCTAAGCATCAGAGACATTTTACCAAATGAGCGGTATGCTGACCCCCACTCTCACTCATAAAGGCCCAAGAGAAGTGTCACCTGGCTGGAGAATCTCTGAGGTGCTGCAGAAACAGCGCAAAACAATGTTTTCACCATCTCCAGGGCCATGAGAAAGGATATGATGGACGGGCAAGGGTTTGGTGAGCTCTCACGTGTCCCAGCTGCCAGGGAAAACAGAGGTCTGTCCTTGGTTTATTCTCCGAGGGGAAGGCTCAGACATGGCAGGCTTTGTGCTGAAGCCTTACCGGTGGCAGCTGCTGGTCTTTGCGTCTTGGTATTGCTATTAATGCCCCAGGCACACAGCCCAGATGATTCATGGTGGTGTCAAGCGCTCTTGTCGTTTGAAATGTCACATTAAGCATTTCTGATCTGCTCTCGTAACTGTTGTGATGTTAGCAGTTTATAAAGAGCAGGAGTATGGGGGGTGTGGGGGGCGGGTGGGGGGCTTTGAATTTCTATTTCAAATTATGTTTCCAGCATTAACGATGCTTTTAACTTTCTTTGCGTTTTGATGCTTTGCTGTCTGGAGACTTGCTGATGCTGGAGGAACTGCCCCTTCCAGGGCTCGCCAGCTCCTAGACACAGTGAATGGTTCTCCCTCAAGTCTGCCTTTCAGATGCAGACCAACTGCTACAAAGCCTGCATCCCAGCCACCTCCTCTATCAGCCTGTCACTCTCAGGACTCCTGTTAACATGCCCTGGTCACTTCAGGGCCAGGTAACCCATGCCTAGGGACAGTCCCTGTGGCCCAGAACCCCCTGAGATGGTTTAAACTAGCTAATTCTCAGCTGTTTACTTTGGTTTGCCTGTTTCTTCCTGGAAAAGCCACAATAAAGGTTCTGGTCCCAGGCTGCTAACCCTCGAACCTCTTGGTCAATTTCCACCCTTTCCTATGAAGCACACACTCCTGACCTCGCCCACCCCCCCCAGCCCCCTGCCGTTGCCATGGAGTGTGATGTCCCATCTCTTGGAATATGTATCACCAAGTATCTTTTCAATGGCAGGCATCTCCTGACCTGCTGGCCTTGTCAACAGATAATACAGCCTACATTTTTAAATCCTTCCCCTCTTCCAGAATCCTTGACTTAGATCTAAGTGTATAAATATGAATGCGATATGGCCAAATAGTACTGAATACATTGAATTAGATGAAAACATTCATGAAAACTTTGAGAAGTGGGGACTTGATGTATACCAGGGCATTCATTTTTTAACGTATGAGAGTTAACATATATATTAGTCGAGGGCTACATCATATTTGACAATAGAGCTCTGACCCATAGCTTTGCAGCAATTGGCCCACAATAATCTTTTTCATTAAAACTTTGGGACGTGGGAACCTGACATATACTAGGGCATTCATTTTTTTAACGTATGAGAGTGAACATATGTATTAGACAAGGGCTAGACCATATTTGACAACAAAACTCTGACCCATAGCTCTGAAGCAATTGGCCCAGAATAACCAGGACTTGGTCATTGACTGCTGGCTTCTTTAATTTTTGCACCTGCCTCCAACTTGGAGCCAGCCAGAGAAAGATAGATACATTTGTCATAGCAATCATCTAGCGTACCCTGCTTCTAGTTAGAAGACCCTCACCCTCCCTACGCCGGCAGCCCCAGGGAGGGCGCACCTTAAACTAAGCCTTCTCTTTCTTTCTTACAACCCTGTCTGTCTTCAAGTCTCTGCCAAATGCAGGGCTTAGTGGCAGACTCCCTTGTATAGCAAGCTCTGAATAAATAACATCTGTATTCTTTGCTTAATCTTCGTTTTAGTTTTTTTCTTGATTTTAATAATCAACTATTATATCTCAAAACTCAACACAATATGTTTATCTGCTGTCGTAGGAGTCTCTAGAGAAACAGAACCAATATATTTTATAAACACAATTTATTATAAGGAACAATAATGCTGTGATTTCAGACTGTGGTTTCAGACTGTGGTTTCAGAAGGCTTGAGATGCAGGAGGAATCAGTGCTTCAGTTTGAGTCTGAAGGCAAGAAAAAACCAAAGTCCCAGTCAGGCAGGGAGTGTGTACATATGCGTGTGTGTGTGTGTATGTGTGTGTGTGTGTGTACTCAGCTGTGTCTCACACTTTTCGACCCCGTGGACTATAGCCTACCAGACTCCTCTGTCCATGGGATTTCCCAGGCATGAATACTAGAGTGGGTTGCCATTTCTTCCTGCAGGGGATCTTCCCCACCCAGGGACTGAACCCCCATCTCCTGCAGCTTCTGCACTGGCAGATGGATTCTTTTACCACTGGCACCACCTGGGAAGCCCAGTCCAGTAGGGTGAGTTCTTTCTTACTCAGGGGAGGGTGAGGCTTTTTGTTGTATTCAGGCCTTCAAGTGATGGGATGAGAGCTGGAGGGCAGTCTATCCAAAAAACCCTCACAGAAATACCCAGAATGTTTGACCAGCTATCTGGGCACCCCTGGCCCAGTCAAGTTGACACAGAAAATTGACTATCATATCCCCCAAATTAGTTCCCTTTGCCAAATTTTCGATTTGGGGCTGATTCTACCCCCAACTCCTTTCCTTTTCCACCATCTTGCTGTTTCTGTAACCTGCCATATTTTCTCCAGCTGTAATCCTAATTAGTTATTATTTTTTCCTGATCTTTACCCTTATAGATCTTTTCTTTCCTGTCCATTCTCAGGAATTCCCAAACAACTATCCCAGGTGCTTGATCACAACCACCTAGCTAGGCTGTATCTTTAGATTTTTTGCTTTCTACTTAAAAAAAAATTAGAAGTTTTATTTATCTGTTTATTTGTGGCTGCACTGGGTCTTTGTTGGTTTTCTCTATTTGCGGCATCTGGGGGTTGCTCTCCTGTTGCAGAGCCCTGGCTTAGGGCTTGCGGGCTCAGTAGACGTGGCTCGTAGGCTGAGCTGCTCTGCGGTGTGTGGCATCTTCCTGGACTAGGGGTCGAACCCGTGTCTCCTGCATTGTCAGGCAGATTCTTAACCTCTGGACCACCAGGGTAGTCCTGTTTAGATTTTTTTAAATACCTAATCTGTAGTTTATGTTTTTTTTGTCAGATGACACTTGATCACATGTGTCCCTCCTCCTTCGAGGGGCAGTAGCTCCCTAACATAGTGATGTTTCAACTCTACGTGTTCAAATTACCTAGCATTCTACAAACTATCCAACCAACNGTACTGATTTTAAAGAATTTCAGTGGGCAGGCGCAGTTTACAATACTGAATCCCCATTCCACGTGTAGGAGATTCAGACATAGATAGTAGACTCCTAAGACCCAGTTTCCACCTCAGGCACTCAGGTCTAGCCTGTGACCTTGGCAGAACCATTCAGATTGCAGCACGCCCTCTGCTTTCCATCTCGTTAAGTGGAAAGAATGGCACCCCACACTTCCCTTACGATGCTGCAGGAAGGCTGAACCAGGTCTTGTTTGCGAAACCCTTCCCTGCTCAGAGCAAAGCACTAAAGAGAGGCTGACTCTCTTAGCTCAGGCCGGCGCTGCTCCCCTCTTTCCCTCCTTTTTATTATTTATTTACCTCGTTTGGCTGTGCAGGTCTCGGTTGCGGCATGTGGGCTGTAGCTCCCTGTTCAGGGATTGAAACCCAGGCTTCCTGCTTTGGGAGTGTGGAGACTTAGCCACTGGACTGCCAGGGAAGTCCGTGTGCTGCACTCTTAATAAAAGATGATTTTCCCCTCTACGTTGCTATGTTCCAGTTTAGGGATGGGAAGAACGTTGGTGTAGATAGGAAGCGGTCAGGCATTTTACAAGCAAGGGCATCACCACCGCTGGCTGGACCTGGGAGGCAGGGATGAAGCCTGAGGCGACAACGCTGGGGAGGAGCTCTTGGTCCAGGCTGCGTCTTTGCTGCCTGGCACACGCCTCCTTCTCTTTGTCTCCAAACCACGTTCAGGCCATAGAATCACTTGACCTCTTCATCTGTCTTCACTTCTGTCCGGTGAACCATAACAACAGAGCAAAGAAACAAAGACTTGGTTTTTGTGTGTTTCTTTAGGCCTGATTGCATCCCCGCTCCCCGCTCCCCGCCAGGGGAATTTCTAAGAAGAGAATGGCAATATACCAAGAAACTTCAAAAAGAAGAACAGATTTCTGATTCAAACTTAAATATGGTCCACAGGGAGGGAGGGACTGTGAGGTTTGTTTCCAGGAGATTTGGTGATGGTGGTTAATCTGTATAAAGAGCTGAGAGCTGTGCCTGGCAAGCACCAGGCCCACTCATGTTGCTGCTGTTTCTGTTATTGCTTCCTTTCCTTCACTCTGTCCAAGGTGCTGGCACGTCCTTTTTCTGAGGTTGGGGGTTTCTTTCTCTTATTTCTTACTTGCTAGGAGCAAGGTACCCTGTCCCTTAGCCAGAAGGGCAGTGGAGCTGTACGGGTCCCAGACGTGTCTGAGTTGTATAACACGCTGCAGATTAACAGATATTTTTTCAAGGTCAGGCTCGGGGATTAAAAGGATGAATTTAACATCTAGTCTGTGCCACTGAGGAGCTTTTAATCTTATGGGAACAAACAGACAAGTACAGTCTAGTAAACTATAAAATAATTGGTGATTTTAGAAAAGTGTTTTTTTTTGTTTTTTTTTTTTAATGTTTGGCCACATGAAGAGCCTGCAAGGCAGGAAATTCACGATCGATCCCTCAGTCAGGAAGATCCCCTGGAGATGGGATTGCCAACCCCCTCCAGTATTCTTGCCTGGAGAGTTCCAGGGACGGAGGAGCCTGGTGGGTTATAGTCCATGGGGCTGCACAGAGATACAGCAGCGTGACTAAGCACACGCACACAGGAAGAGTGCTAATCTTCTAAGCATCAGAGACATTTTACCAAATGAGCGGTATGCTGACCCCCACTCTCACTCATAAAGGCCCAAGAGAAGTGTCACCTGGCTGGAGAATCTCTGAGGTGCTGCAGAAACAGCGCAAAACAATGTTTTCACCATCTCCAGGGCCATGAGAAAGGATATGATGGACGGGCAAGGGTTTGGTGAGCTCTCACGTGTCCCAGCTGCCAGGGAAAACAGAGGTCTGTCCTTGGTTTATTCTCCGAGGGGAAGGCTCAGACATGGCAGGCTTTGTGCTGAAGCCTTACCGGTGGCAGCTGCTGGTCTTTGCGTCTTGGTATTGCTATTAATGCCCCAGGCACACAGCCCAGATGATTCATGGTGGTGTCAAGCGCTCTTGTCGTTTGAAATGTCACATTAAGCATTTCTGATCTGCTCTCGTAACTGTTGTGATGTTAGCAGTTTATAAAGAGCAGGAGTATGGGGGGTGTGGGGGGCGGGTGGGGGGCTTTGAATTTCTATTTCAAATTATGTTTCCAGCATTAACGATGCTTTTAACTTTCTTTGCGTTTTGATGCTTTGCTGTCTGGAGACTTGCTGATGCTGGAGGAACTGCCCCTTCCAGGGCTCGCCAGCTCCTAGACACAGTGAATGGTTCTCCCTCAAGTCTGCCTTTCAGATGCAGACCAACTGCTACAAAGCCTGCATCCCAGCCACCTCCTCTATCAGCCTGTCACTCTCAGGACTCCTGTTAACATGCCCTGGTCACTTCAGGGCCAGGTAACCCATGCCTAGGGACAGTCCCTGTGGCCCAGAACCCCCTGAGATGGTTTAAACTAGCTAATTCTCAGCTGTTTACTTTGGTTTGCCTGTTTCTTCCTGGAAAAGCCACAATAAAGGTTCTGGTCCCAGGCTGCTAACCCTCGAACCTCTTGGTCAATTTCCACCCTTTCCTATGAAGCACACACTCCTGACCTCGCCCACCCCCCCCAGCCCCCTGCCGTTGCCATGGAGTGTGATGTCCCATCTCTTGGAATATGTATCACCAAGTATCTTTTCAATGGCAGGCATCTCCTGACCTGCTGGCCTTGTCAACAGATAATACAGCCTACATTTTTAAATCCTTCCCCTCTTCCAGAATCCTTGACTTAGATCTAAGTGTATAAATATGAATGCGATATGGCCAAATAGTACTGAATACATTGAATTAGATGAAAACATTCATGAAAACTTTGAGAAGTGGGGACTTGATGTATACCAGGGCATTCATTTTTTAACGTATGAGAGTTAACATATATATTAGTCGAGGGCTACATCATATTTGACAATAGAGCTCTGACCCATAGCTTTGCAGCAATTGGCCCACAATAATCTTTTTCATTAAAACTTTGGGACGTGGGAACCTGACATATACTAGGGCATTCATTTTTTTAACGTATGAGAGTGAACATATGTATTAGACAAGGGCTAGACCATATTTGACAACAAAACTCTGACCCATAGCTCTGAAGCAATTGGCCCAGAATAACCAGGACTTGGTCATTGACTGCTGGCTTCTTTAATTTTTGCACCTGCCTCCAACTTGGAGCCAGCCAGAGAAAGATAGATACATTTGTCATAGCAATCATCTAGGGTACCCTGCTTCTAGTTAGAAGACCCTCACCCTCCCTACGCCGGCAGCCCCAGGGAGGGCGCACCTTAAACTAAGCCTTCTCTTTCTTTCTTACAACCCTGTCTGTCTTCAAGTCTCTGCCAAATGCAGGGCTTAGTGGCAGACTCCCTTGTATAGCAAGCTCTGAATAAATAACATCTGTATTCTTTGCTTAATCTTCGTTTTAGTTTTTTTCTTGATTTTAATAATCAACTATTATATCTCAAAACTCAACACAATATGTTTATCTGCTGTCGTAGGAGTCTCTAGAGAAACAGAACCAATATATTTTATAAACACAATTTATTATAAGGAACAATAATGCTGTGATTTCAGACTGTGGTTTCAGACTGTGGTTTCAGAAGGCTTGAGATGCAGGAGGAATCAGTGCTTCAGTTTGAGTCTGAAGGCAAGAAAAAACCAAAGTCCCAGTCAGGCAGGGAGTGTGTACATATGCGTGTGTGTGTGTGTATGTGTGTGTGTGTGTGTACTCAGCTGTGTCTCACACTTTTCGACCCCGTGGACTATAGCCTACCAGACTCCTCTGTCCATGGGATTTCCCAGGCATGAATACTAGAGTGGGTTGCCATTTCTTCCTGCAGGGGATCTTCCCCACCCAGGGACTGAACCCCCATCTCCTGCAGCTTCTGCACTGGCAGATGGATTCTTTTACCACTGGCACCACCTGGGAAGCCCAGTCCAGTAGGGTGAGTTCTTTCTTACTCAGGGGAGGGTGAGGCTTTTTGTTGTATTCAGGCCTTCAAGTGATGGGATGAGAGCTGGAGGGCAGTCTATCCAAAAAACCCTCACAGAAATACCCAGAATGTTTGACCAGCTATCTGGGCACCCCTGGCCCAGTCAAGTTGACACAGAAAATTGACTATCATATCCCCCAAATTAGTTCCCTTTGCCAAATTTTCGATTTGGGGCTGATTCTACCCCCAACTCCTTTCCTTTTCCACCATCTTGCTGTTTCTGTAACCTGCCATATTTTCTCCAGCTGTAATCCTAATTAGTTATTATTTTTTCCTGATCTTTACCCTTATAGATCTTTTCTTTCCTGTCCATTCTCAGGAATTCCCAAACAACTATCCCAGGTGCTTGATCACAACCACCTAGCTAGGCTGTATCTTTAGATTTTTTGCTTTCTACTTAAAAAAAAATTAGAAGTTTTATTTATCTGTTTATTTGTGGCTGCACTGGGTCTTTGTTGGTTTTCTCTATTTGCGGCATCTGGGGGTTGCTCTCCTGTTGCAGAGCCCTGGCTTAGGGCTTGCGGGCTCAGTAGACGTGGCTCGTAGGCTGAGCTGCTCTGCGGTGTGTGGCATCTTCCTGGACTAGGGGTCGAACCCGTGTCTCCTGCATTGTCAGGCAGATTCTTAACCTCTGGACCACCAGGGTAGTCCTGTTTAGATTTTTTTAAATACCTAATCTGTAGTTTATGTTTTTTTTGTCAGATGACACTTGATCACATGTGTCCCTCCTCCTTCGAGGGGCAGTAGCTCCCTAACATAGTGATGTTTCAACTCTACGTGTTCAAATTACCTAGCATTCTACAAACTATCCAACCAACCCATGAAACAAAAACACTTATGCCTAGACCCATTCTGAAGGAGATCAGCCCTGGGATTTCTTTGGAAGGAATGATGCTAAATCCAGTTCTTTGGCCACCTCATGCGAAGAGTTGACTCATCGGAAAAGACTCTGATGCTGGGAGGGATTGGGGGCAGGAGGAGAAGGGGACGACAGAGGATGAGATGGTTGGATGGCATCACCAACACAATGGACATGGGTTTGGGTGGAGTCTGGGAGTTGGTGATGGACAGGGAGGCCTGGCGTGCTGCGATTCATGGGGTGGCAAAGAGTCGGGCACGGCTGAGCGACTGAACTGAACTGAGACCCAGACCAGACAGTCTCTAGGGGGTGGAGTGAAGATAGCTCTAATTTTGAGAAGCATCTTCAGGCAATTTTACGTGTAGCTCGAGTTGAGCACCCCCGTCAGATTAAGCAAAACTTCCCTCAGTCCGATAGTCAAGGCTGTCAGCCAACCTACAAATGAGAAACGGCTGTCAGCAGCTCCCAAACTTCTGAAGGAATGTCAAGGATCCCTTGTTCATTTCCATCTACTGTCGACTCTGTCTCTGAATCACTGACTCTGAAGGGGAGGCGCCTGGCACTGTGTCATCCTGAGAACATGCAGCAGTTGCTTAAGTCAGGGATGGGGGGAAAGGCCGCAGAATATCTCATCGCATCTCAGATTTTCACGTGCAGGCCATCTCCTGGGATCTTGTTGGTGTGCAGAGTCTATCTGAGAAGACAGGGAAAGGGGCTCTGAAATCCTTGTGATCCAATGGAGATCTAGGTGCTATTGATTTTGCCAGGCCATGGGCCACACTTGAGTAGCCTTGGCTGTTCACTGAAATCACTTAGGAAGCTTCACAAACTACTGATGTTCAGGTGCAACCCCTGGAGTGATTTTAATTGCTCTGGGTGCAGCTTGGGCAGGAGTTTAAACATCTTAAGGGAAGTGAGTGAGTGACAGTCGCTCAGTCGTGTCCGACTCTTTGTGACCCCATGGACTATACAGTCCATCTCCAGGCCAGAATACTGGAGTGGGTAGCCTTTCCCTTTTCCAGGGGATCTTTCCAACACAGGGATTGAACCCTGGTCTCCCACACTGCAGGCAGATTCTTTACCAGCTGAACCAGAGGGAAGCCCAAGAATACTAGAGTGGGTAGCCTATCTCTTCTCCAGAAGATCTTCCCAACCCAGGAATTGAACCAGGGTCTCCTGCATTGCAGGCAGATTCTTTAGCAACTGAGCCATCAGGGAAGCCCTGTCTTAAGGGAAATCAACCCTGAATACTTGTTGGAAGGACTGATGCTGAAACTGAAACTCTAGTATTTTGGTCATCTGACGTGAACAGCTGGCTCATTGGAAAAGTACTCGATGCTGGGAAAGACCGAGGGCAGAAAAAGAGGGTGTCAGAGGATGAGATGGTTGGATGGTATCCCTGATATAATGGAGATGGGCTTTGGCAAACTTCAGGAGATGGTAAGGGACAGGGAGGCCTGGCCTGCTGGGGTCCATGGGCTCACAAAGAGTCAGACACAACTGGGCGACTGAACAGGGGCCTCACAGACAGTGATGAGATCTTCCTAGTCACTTTCATTTTTCACTTTTTTTTTTCAGTTACTGTATATATGTACCTCTTCTACTTCAGTGTCTTAAACAACGTCAGAAAATTAACTGAAAGCTTGGAAATAAACAAAAGACATCATGGTGTGTTTAAGCCCAGGTCTGGGGTTGATTTTCTATTGACTGTTCTATTTTGCAACTGTTTATGGACATAGGTTAACCTGTCAATTTTTTCCTGGTAGAGATGCAAATAATACCTGTCTGTTGGAAGGGGTAACCTCAGAGGTTATGGGTTATTGCCCTGTAAGGCATTAGTCAATTTTGTTATGTAAGCCAGCAAACTTGTCTTAACATCAGTTTATTAAATTAGCTATATATCTCACTTAGTCACTCATCAATTAATGAGTTGAATAAAATCTTTGACATATGACTCTGAGTGAAAGTCATGACTTTACCATTTGAAAACTGTGTTTTAAAATGCTGAGAAGCTTAAAGAGGAGTTTAATCAATGCATAGCAAAATTAATTGGATTGAAGAAGTCAATAGGAAAGTCTCGTATCTGAAGAAACTCTTGTTTTTTACAAGTATAAAATTGAAAAACCAATATACCAAATAACACGTGAGGGACTCAAAGTAGTCATAGTTTCAGATAGGAACAAGCCAAGGTGATTTGGATGCTCTAGGTCAGGGGCTTCCTTGGTGGCTCAGTGGTAAAGAATCCATCTGCAATGCAGGAGACCTGAAGACGTGAGTTCGATCCCTGGGTTGGGAAGATCCCCTGGGGAGGGAAATGGTAACCCACTCTAGTATTCTGGCCAGGGAAATCCCACAGACAGAGGAGCCTGGCAGGCTACAGTCCACGGAGTTGCAAAAGAGTCGGACACGACTGAGTGACTTAGCAACAACAGTCATGGACTAAGGATAATCACTCAGCAAACAGTTTTCGGTTGTTCCTTCCACTGTGTGCTTCATCAGTGAGAAAACAGAGGTCCAGAATGATAGGAGGACAGTGGGAGGGGTCCCAGCCGTAAAGGCAGACAATCAGTTCTAATCTTGGCTCTGCCCCTAGTAGCTGTTCTCCGTAAGTAGAGGTAAGCAAATCCAGATGAAAAATATCTAGCACATAATGTGAGCTTCATAAATGTGAGGACTCTTCCTCATGAGCATTTCAGAAGATGAGAGAGGTGGACAACAGCAGCCTGGATCGGAAACCTGAGTTATGGGGAAAGAGTTAAAATGACTTAATACTGTTTATACAGGGCCATAAAAACACCATCTGCTGGCTCTCGCCAGTTAAGCTATTGCAAAGCTGACATCCACCAGTGCTGTGCTGATGGGGGAGGGATGACCAAGGTTTTGCTCTTTCTATCATTATTCCATGAGCTGCCATCTCGAGACAAATCTCCAGTTTACCCATCACATAACCTGGTTGTTCAACATTTAAAGATTTATTTTGGCCTTTAAATATTTATACTCTCCTCCCAACCTTTTATTGCTCTAGTTACTGCTGAAGGAAAAACAAGACTCAGGAGGTTACTGTGTGGCATATCAGTGGTTCCAGACTTTGCTATTAGATTGGGGGACATTCGACGTTCTATTAGCATCAGATGAATGGATTAATATTAAATCCTCATTTTTGCATGACGAGGCTAGATGTGCCTGGGATGAGAGGGTCATTTCTTTTCCCTTTTATACTCAGCGTTCAGTGAAGAAAAGACCATTTTCTCTGCAATACTTGTTGCTGAGCCAAAAGTGAACAGTGGCTGATCCTAGACTGTGGGGTGCCTGTAGGGTGCAGCTGAAGGGTGTCCCCATGGTGGGAGGAAGCTCAAAGATCACTCTTGTTGCTGCTCTCAGCACCTGTGTTTGGATCTTCAGTGCCATCATTAGTTATAATGATGGGCTGACTCCACATCCCTGGGACGTTTGGTCTCACTTGAATGATTAAAGGGAATCAAATGTATGTCCTAGACACCTGCCAACTTGCAATAATAATCATCTGCATTTCCATAATCTCTTTCTCTAAGAATTTCAAAACTCCTTGTCTTTGAAAATCTATTTATGATAGGGAGGGAGAGATAATAATTTTTATTCCACAGAGTCTTAGAGCCACGGTAGCTTCTGAATCTTTGGTTGTTTGGGTAACCATTGTCTATCCCAGACTTTGCTGCATATTGAAATCACCTGGAAAGCTTTAATAACCGTGGATGCTTGAATCCCATGTCCAGGTATCCTCAAGGAACTGTTATCAGGATTTTTAAAAGTTTCTTAGGTGGTTGGAATGCACACAAAAGCTCGAGGACCACATAGGTAGCGACATTTGGTCTGAAACATTTCTGTGAAGTATTAACAGAAGGAGGCATTTCAGCTGACAGAGCTGTTAGAATTATTCTTCCCCACTGGGTTCTCCAGGCTTGTTGGTATTTTCACCTGTGACCAAGGGTTAAAAAGGAGAAGAGACACTTAAAATACAGACGATGCCAGAGTCATTGGGATGACCTTGGCCTTATGCTCTAACCACGATTAGGTTAGCTCAGATCACTGTCTTTTTGCAGGAATTATATTTTGGTGGAGTATTCAGAAAGAAAGTGATTAAATCAACATATAACCATGGTCTTAGAGGAAACAACAACAAATTCATCCCTTAGGAGTCTGTATATCGCTTGAAATTTGTAGAAAATATTTGGGAAATCGTTTTTTAGTCCATAAATCAGGTTTATAAAGGAGGGAAGAAATATTTTAATCACAGTGGGGAAGGAATTCTACAAATCATGACTGGGTATAGCAGGGGCTTGTGGTGGTATGGCTAGGAAGTGTTTATCATTACATTTACTTGAACCCTGACTTTTCACAGAGATGCTCAGGCAGTCCTGAGGGTTGGAAAAGCCAAGGGGTGGCCAGAGTATCTTTGGTCCCCGCATTGCTGCTGGTGACTCAGCTGTGACTTCTGGTTCGGGACCAACTTCACTTGAAGATGTATGGGTCTGAAGCTGACATTTGCAGGGCTGTTTGGTAGAAGCAGCTGTTGCCTGGAGGGGAGTAAGACTAGCTTCTCAGAGGTTGGGCCGCCTCTCCATCTGTCTGGGTGAGAAGAGGAGGAAGCAGAACTACAAGACGGAGAAGCTATGAAAAACGGGCCCTGCACAGAGACCACCGGAAGGAGGGAAGACAGCACAACTTTAACGCCTTCGTGGGAGAGTTCATGCTCTTAACGTTTTTGGTATTAAGGATTAAAAGTCATGTCTACTGCTGCCCTGAATGGAGAGAAAATGAAGTGGTGAGAAGATGCATTCGCAAGGCCGGCCTGAATTCCTTCCTGCTGACAGGTTCCACAGGCCCCTGGAAGATCCCAGATTCTCATGTTTGTCTGACTGCATCCCTTGCGCACAGTTACTTTCCTTCTATTGTCCTTTTGGTGCCTCTAAGTGTTAGGAAATTTTTCAGTTTGTAGAGACACAAGGACATCTATGGGCGTTTGAGCAATTTCTGGTGGATCTTAGGTGACTGGGAGGATGTATTAGTTTCCTAGGCTTCCCAAGTGGCCCAGTGGTAAAAGAACCTGACTCCGGTGCAGGAGATAGGGATTTGATCCCTGGTTGGGAAGATCCCCTGGAGTAGGAAATGGCAACCCACTCCAGTATTCTTGCCTGAGAAATACCATGGACAGAGGAGCCTGGTGGGCTACAGTGTATGGGGTCCAAAAGAGTCAGACGCAAATGAGCATGGACGCCACGCCATGAGTTACTGTTAGGATTAGATTATTATTATTATATTGTTGTTGTTCATTCACTGAGTCATGTTCAACTCTTTGAGACACCATGGAGTGCAGCACACCAGGCTTCTCAATCCTCCATTATCTCCCACAGTTTGCTCAAATTCATGTCCTTTGAGTCGGTGACACTATTTAATCATCTCATCCTCTGCACCCCCTTCTCCTTTTGTCTTCAGTCTTTCCCATCATCAAGGTCTTTTACCATGAGTCAACCCTTCACATCAGATGGCCAAAGTATTGGAGCTTCAGCTTCAGCATCAGTCCTTCCAGTGAATATTCAGGGTTGATTTCCTTTAGGATGGACTGGTTTGATCTTGCAGTCCAAGGATCTGTCAAGAGTCTTCTCCAGCATCACAGTTTGAAAGCAATAATTCTTTAGCACTCAGCCTTCTTTATGGTCCAGCTCTCACATCTATACATGACTACTGGAAAATCCATAGCTTTGACTACATGGAAATTTGTCAGCAAAGAGATGTCTCTGCTTTTTAATATGCTGTCTATGTTTGTCATAGATTTCCTTCCAGGGAGCAAGCATCTTTTAAATTCATGGCTGAAATCACCATCCACAGTGATTTTGGAGCCCACAAAAATAAAATATGTCACTATTTCCACCTTTCCACCTTCTATTTGCCATGAAGTAATGGAACCTGATGTCATGATCTTAGTTTTTGAATGTTGAGTTTCAAGTTAGCTTTTCACCCTCCTCTTTCACCTTCATTAAGAAGCTCTTTAGTTCCTCTTTACTTTCTGCCATTAGAGTGATATCATCTGAATATCTGAAATTGTTGATATTTCTCTTGTCAATTTTGATTCCTGCTTTTGATTCATCCAGCCCAGCCTTTTGCATGACGTACTCTGCATATAGGTTAAGTAAGCAGGGTGACAATATACAGACTTGACATATTCCTTTCCCAATCTGGAACCAGTCAGTTGTTCCATATCTGGGTCTAATTGTTGCTTCTTGACCTGCACACAGATTTCTCAGGAGACAGGTAAGGTGGTCTGGTATTCCTATCTCTTTAAGAATTTTACAGGTTTTTTTTTTTTTTTTTTTGTGATCCACATAGTGAAAGGATTTAGCATAGTCAATGAAACAGAAGTAGATGCTGTTCTGAAATTCCCTTGTTTTCTGTATGATCCAGTGAATATTGGCAATTTGATTTGGTTCCTCTGCCTCTTTGAAACGCAGCTTGTACATCTGGAAGTTCTTGGTTCACACACTGCTGAAACCTAACATGAAGGATTTTGAGCATAACCTTACTAGCATATGAAATGAGCTCAGTTGTATGATACTTTGAACATTTGTTGGCATTATTATAACTAAATGTTTGTTCCCTTTCTCTGCCTCTTCTCCACTGTTTATTTGATCTTTGTGCTGTGTACTGGTGTTATTTATCTTTTGCATAAAATGATAATAGTACTAATAATAGCTGATGTTTTCTGAGTACTTTATATGTGTTTAAGGCAAAAGAGTTTGACACTGAATTTCATTTAATTTCACAATTCCATTTACTTATTTGTAAATAGGGATAAACAATGTAGATATTATAGAACACAGTTAAATGCATTAAAAAAAGATAATTTAGTAATACAATTTAGATGATACAAACAGACTTTATATAGCATTTCACATAGTGGACAGTTCTTTTGGAGAATGGCAAAATGGAGTGGAAGACAGAGAGCTTTTACAAGGTGAGGAACAAGGGAGACAAAAAAAGAAAATATCTGATTGGCTGGGGCCACAGAGTTAACCTTCTTTGGGGCAAGAAGGCCCAGAGTTGAGTTGGGTTTTGAGGACTGGCTGACTGGACTTACTGAGTTTCTGGTCGGGTGGAAAATCTACAGGACATGAAAGCTCTCTGAGGTTTACTTTGCTGATGTGACACCTTGGTCAGGAGTGGCTACATCTTGGGCCTGGAAATTTATTTAGGCAATATAAATGGTATGTATTTATGTATGTAAGTTGCACACACATGCATATAAATTATACATATAGTTTATCCTTCCATACAAGTGAAGAAATTGTAACTCAGAGACAGAAAGAGGTTAGCCTAAGAGCACATAGGTCTTTTGACTCTGGAAACTGCACTGTTATCCATTACGGCGCACATGCGTGTGTGTGCCAAGATGCTTCAGTTGTGTCTGACTCTTTGTGACCCCATGGACTGTAGCCTGCCAGGCTCCTCTGGCCATGGGACTCTCCAGGCAGGAATACTGGAGTGGGTTGCCATGCCCTTCTCCAGGGGAATCTTCCCAACCCAGGGATCAAACCTGTTCTCTCCTGTAGCTCCTACGTTGCAGGTGGATTCTATACTGCTGAGCCATTGGGGATTCTCCTGATTTAGGAACGGTGTGAGAACGGGACCTTCCTTCAGGTGAGGCCAATGACCTACACGTGGTTGCCTTTCAGGAGGTTCTTGTAAACACTGAAGGACAGTCTTGCCTTCTAAAGTCCCAAATAGAGATTGCTAGGAGCTCTCCAGCGTGCTCTGTGGTCCTTTGTTTGTATTCACACATATAGTCCCATGTTTTCATTTTAAAGGGTGAGTTATCAATAGTGATAGCTAATTAGAAAAACCCAAGCAGGTGACATTCCATTAATGTTCCCTGAGAAACAGCTGTTATTGCTGTTGCTTCATTATTTCTAATGTATTTTTAGGTTATGGAAATAAAGGCCAACAGAATCTATAGGTCCATAAAGTTGGTGAACTATTAAGAAAAGGATAAGGGTAGAAACAGGAGGCACCATCTTTTGGTGGATAAGGTTAATTGGTTTCTCGTCTTGATGTAAAATTTCATGGCCTAGATATTAATCTCTAAAATAGCATATCGTGTTTTTATGGTCTTAAATAATAAAAAAACCCACACTGCTCCTGGAACATGGTAGGTGCTCAGCAAAGAGGTCTGTATCTCCAAATGGATTAAAAGGAAATTATGGATAATGTTTTACATATCTCTGGAAGTAATACATGTATATAGTCAACCAAAATGCTGGTCAACAGAAGCAGAATACACATAATAGTAGGTAAACCTAATTTATTACAAATCAATAACATAGCCACTCTGTAGGGTTTGAGCAAAAAATAACCTAGGTAACTCTGGAAAAAAGCATTTTGACAGGAAGCTGTAAGCTTAGAGAGGAAAGGACTGTATACAAGTGTTGTACTTCTGTAACTAATTGCTTTATGTTTATACTTAACTAATACTATACTGTACTGTACTATACTAATATTATACTATACTGTAACTAATTGCTTTATGTTTATGTTTATAAGAGTAAGTGAGTATATTGTTAATGATGAGAGCTTTTCACTGTTGGAGAATAAGATTGCTACTAAGAAAAACGGGAAAGTTAGAATCATCCTTGTGGTGTTGGAATTGGAAGGATCAGTATGAACATCTTTAGAAGGCCAAGGAATAATGATGCTCTGGTAGCAGTGAGCATGCTTAAGGCTTACATCTTGGTTTCTAAATCTCAGTTTTGCTAAAAGGAATCAAGACTCCTTGGAGCAGAAATGACTGATTTTAAGGCTGGAGAAAGGAAACATAAGATAAGCCTGGGACATCTTCTAGTATCAGAAAGCAAAGAAGTAATAAAAAATTAATTAGAAGGATGAAGTGATGTCAAAAGGCAACAGGAGCCCACCTTATAGAACTCGAGTGGCAAAAGTGGACAATTTGAGCAAACCAAGTAACAGTAATATTGGATTATGACTCAAAGAATAATATAAATATTCAAGTGTCCATCCTGATATAAAAATTGATAAGTAAATGAGGAGAAGAGACCATTCTTTTTGTCAGAAGAGTTCTAATTAATATATGCTGGAAGGAATGAGGGAGATACCAGGTCACTACTGGGAAAACTGCAGTAGTAATTGTTGAAAGGAAGGTCTGCAAAAGGACACTAAAGTTGGTGGGCAAAAATTGAAGAGAAACAGTATAATAGCATAGTCTCAAAATATCCCTCCCAAGGCATTTTTCAACTACAAAAGAAGAAACTTTATAGGAGAGAAACTCAACAGCTATTGCCTTAACCATTAATTAAAGCTATCATCATAACTCCTGAGACATTCATAGCTCAGTTGGTAAAGAATCCACCTGCAATGCAGGAGACCCTGGTTCAATCCCTGGGTCGGGAAGATCCACTGGAGAGGGATAGGCTACCCACTCCAGTATTCTCAGGCTTCCCTTGTGGCTCAGCTGGTAAAGAATCCACCAGCAGTGTGGGAGACCTGGGTTCGCTCCCTGGCTTGGGAAGATCCCCTGGAGAAGGGAAAGGCTACCCACTCCAGTATTCTGGCCTGGAGAATTCCATGGACTACAGTCCATAGGATCACAAAAAGTCAGATCACTTAGTCCTCTAGCATTTCATTCCTACCTTTCTTGTGGTTTATTGTGACATGTGTAAATGTGTGTGTGTGTGTGTATGTGTGTGTGTGTGTGTGTGTGTGTGTGTATTAGACTTAATCTTCTTTTACACTGTACATTCCTTGTGGTGCTATTTTGGTTTTTGCACCTGCCACTTAGTAAATGCCAACTGTAAGCCGTACGGAAGGGAGGCCGTGTTTGGATTGTTTAGCATGATTTCTCCAGAGCTTCCTCTTGTATCAGGCCCATAATAGGTATACGGTTAATATGGAATTGAGTAAATATGAAAGGAAGCCAGTTGCGAATATTCATTGGAAGGACTGATGCTGAAGCTGAAGCTCCAATACTTTGGCCACCTGATGCAAAGAACTGACTCATTGGAGAAGATCCTGATGCTGGGAAAGATTGAAGGTGGGAGGAGAAGGGGACGACGGAGGGTGAGATGGTTGGATGGCATCACCAACTCGATGGACATGAATTTGAGTAGGCTATGGGAGTTGGACAGGGAATCCTGGTGTGCTGCAGTCCACGGGGTTGCAAAGAGTGGGACATGACTGAGCAACTGAACTGAAGGCAATGGATAAAGGTATTTAAAAAAAAATGTGTATGTGGCTGTGCCAGGTGTTAGTTGTGGCACATGCGACCTTCCAGTTGTTGCATGCAAGCTCTTAGTTGTGGCGTGTGGGTCTAGTTCCCTGACCAGGGGTTGAACTCCGGCCCCCTGCTCTGGGAGCATATACCCTGGATCATTAGGGAAGTCCTGGTAAAGGGATTTTGAATATTGTGTAATTTCAGCCTTCATTTTGTTCTTTCTATCCCTCTGTGATTTGTGATTATTTAAATTTACTCTTAATTTTTAGACCAGATCCTTGCCCTGTCTCTCTGAAGGACTGTATTCAAATACTTTGTGATGGAGTCCTACTTCCTGTCAGTTTTAATTCCCACCACCTTATTGTACACCTCACATCCTAATTCACTGGATTATTTCCAGATTCCCAAATAAACTCTGTCCTCTTATTTCCATGAGCTTTTGTCCAGGCTGTTCTTTTAGCCTGGAATGTCATCCTTCCTGTTCTCAACCATAACCTTCTAGTCGCCTTCACAGGCAGCTTAAAGGACATTCCGTGAACTTCTGATCCCCTCTCTTCTTCTCTCCTGTTCTACAGCAAGTTGCTAGTAGTTTTGTTCAGCCTCTATTTCATTCTTCCTTAATAGCCTAACTCAACTTGTTATATCCCAAGTTATTTACTTGTTATATCCTTTCCAGATTAGAGGTTCTCAAACCTCCATGGGCAAAAAAATTACCTGAGTAGTTTGCTAAAAATGCAGATTCCTGGAGCAGAGTCCCCGTGTGCATCACCGTCCCAGTTAGGGCTCCAAGTGCAGTTCAAAGCAGTTGTTACAAATGAAGATCCTCGGGTCAGAGACTCACCTGCCATACATTCGAGTCCCGAGAGCCTGACAAAGCCTGGCACTCACAGGCCTGCAATCAAAGAAAAGGATGAATATGAATGGCCGGAAGTCAAGTCACAAAATGATGCCTCAGGCCTTTGCCAAATGGAAAGAGATTTCTCACCACTTGAGGAGAGGAGTGAAGTCCTCTGCAGAGAAGCTGGAGACAGGCCCCAGCCCAAGCACACTGCAGCCTCGTGTCTTCAGCAGAAAACTGCCCTGCAGCTCCTGCCCTCCTCTACTTGAAGAATAAGAGGACCCATTCGGGTCACACGGCTAACGGGAAGGCTAATACAGGCAGCAGTAATTGATGATTTGCTAGATCAGAGACCTTTAAGTCCAGCAATAGAGATGACCCTTGCTTATTGATTATCATCCAATAGCTCTAAATTATCTCCAGACAGAGCAGGGCTGGTAAGGAAAGGGGCTTTAAGGAAACTCAATACGTCATCCCTGGCAAGTTAAAGACTTGGAGCTCGGCATGCACATTCCTTTCTGGTGCATTTATAAGAGGGAGAGAAGAAATGAAACAGGCTTCTAATTATTTAAATTGGACCTACACTCTGTTGAGCAGCATTAGCTAGCATTCTTCCCCCGTGCGAACTGACGGGTAGGCCCGGAGAAGGAGATTAAACATGGCAGCAATAGGTGTGGAAATAATTGGGGGTGGTAATTGGGAGAAATCCGTGCCCCTTGATGATGACTGCTGTCTCATTTTCGCTTTCAAAACCCGAATTCACATTAACCTGTTGATGGCCTCATCCAAACTGGGTAGAATTTATAAACAATAAAAATAATGACAAAAGTGACTTGCATTTAGATCATCAGATAACAAGCCACAGCCTCAACTCTAGAGTGGCTTTACCAAGTCAGTACCCTACTCCTGGTCCCATACAAAAATCCCTCCGTTATTAGTTTGGTTTTTTTTTTTAATATAAATTCATTTTTTTATTTTATAAGTTGAATTTAGGCTTAGATCTGGTGTCTGGTTTTCCAATCTGATAGTATGTATATGTTTATAGTTTGTTTTAGGCTGTTAGGTTTATTTTCTGTTCAGTAGGTATTCAGTAAAGCATGGTTTAATCTGATTATTTCCCTAAATAAAATTCTGAAGAAGGTGGCGTTTGCTTTTGTGGCTCCCAACTTAGTTTTGTTTTAAAAACTAGGCATAGATTTCTTTTAACCTCAGTTTCAAGGCCTGAGTATCAGTCACTCAATCATGTCTTTGACTCTTTGTGACCCCATGGACTGGGGCTCGCCAGGCTCTTCTGTCCATGGGATTCTCCAGGCAAGAATACTGGAGTGGGTTGCCAGTTTCTTCTCCATTCAAGACCCAGAATTCTTCATTTTTGAAATTCCTTTCAGGAAGGGAACGGATAATGTGTACTCTTAAAGTATTTTAAATTATATTTATATTGAATGTGGATGGAAACCTCTGCCTATTACAGAAATGTCAAGCAGTACGACTTAGGAAGAGGCATTATTTTGGAGACTGGGATGATCTTTCCAGTTAAAAGTCCATGCAGGGCAGAACAGGCTGTCTCATGGTGGGTATGGCAGCTTTGCCCATTTGGAGAAGACATAAAAGGGGTGTGTCGGCCAGATACTAGGGACGATGCTGTGTTATGTTGGTCTAGGACTTTCCACTTTCAAGTTGAATTGGCTCTCATCTCATTAGGGTTCTCCATCAGTCCCAGGAAGAAGCCAGGGCAAATGCTTTCAGCCTTGTTTGGGATCAGGAGGAAATGAGGCTCAGAGAGTTGTCACAGACCCAAAGGCCAACTATGGAACTGGTACTGTGTGTGTGTGTGTGTGTGCACGCACATGCACGCATGCTGACTTGCTCAGTTGTGTCTGACTCTTTGTGACCCATGGACTGTAGCCCACCAGGCTTCCCTGTCCATGGAATTTTCCAGGCAAGAATACTGGAACAGGCTGCCATTTCCTACTCCAAGGGATCTTCCTGACCCGGGGATCGAACCTTCGTCTTTTGCGTCTCTGCACTGGAACTAGGGCAAGGATCTTTCTACTCAGGGTCCACGCGGCTGTCTTCCTCCTGCCTCCTTCCCTCCCTGCCTGCAGGGCACATGTGCCATGTGCCAGGCACTGTGCAAACACCAGGATTTCCCTGAGTTTCCTGGGAAGCTTGTACATTAAGCCAGTTTCCTGATTGAAAGGGGCCTACAATAAAGTAAAAAGAGACAAGCATAAAATCAATTAAGGGCACCAAAATGTGAGAGAGGCTTTGACAGAAACAGTGACAGGGAGTCGTGTAAGATGACGGGGAGGGTTGGTCAGTGGCGTATGGAAGTGAGGAAAGGGGAACTCTGATGGATTCAGAAAAGCTTCACGAAGCCTCTTCACAATTCTAGCAAAGTCCGCCGTAAGTGTCGGCCTCAGACCTACATGAAAGTCGTCTTTCTCGAAGTGTATTTCCAAGAGAAAATCTGTGTAGCGAGAGGTTTTGCTGCCAAATGATTCTGTGAAATATAGCATGTTCTGGTATAGGAAATTCACAATTCTTATTAAGATATTGAGGACATAGAAACCCTTCCAAAAGAAACATGTTTAAATGTGTGTCTTCCAGCCAAAGTGTGGAATTACAGAGCTTAACTTTTTTTTTTTTTTGAGAACAATTAAAATTTTTGGAAAGCAGTGATTTAGGCAGGCAGATCTTCTCTGCAGGCAGCTGTGATTTGGCTGTGTGATGTACCGAGCCTATCAGAAGTGGAGACGGGCCCTCTTGGACGGCAGTATCCTCCAACTCAGGTCAATTAGATCACCGAGAATGCTGCTGCCTGGATGGAACACTGAGCCGCCTGAGAACAGGCCTTCACGATCCCGGAAGGAGACAGGAAGAGGGAGGAAGCAAGCTGGAGGGGCAGCCTGAGTTTTGCTGATTTTTCTGTCATTCAGCTGGCCCACAATTCACTCAGAGGCTGCCTGAGATGCAACTGCATTCCTGGATGCGTGACCAAGAGGTCGCTGAGGGGGATGGTGTGGGGGCCCCCAGCGAGAGAAGAGGCGACTTGCTTGGGGGGCTGAACACGGCCTTCGGTTAGAGCTCCCCGCCACCCCTTTCTCCATGTCGCTTGATTAGACTGCAACCTGGCTGCCGTTCCCTCGTCTTCTAGGAGAGTACAGAATCTATGCGTTCATTTCAGCTTCTATGTGTCTCTCCCTCTCCTCTCATCAACTCAGTCCGACTCTTGTTCTCCGAGACTCTATCCTTCCCCGCCATATAAAGCGGACTGCAGCCTCTCATCACGCTCGGATACTCTGTTGCTGTGTTATTTCCTTCCCCGATCCTCTCATGCGATAGGTTAGTTCCACCAGGAAGGAACCTTGCTTATAAAACTCTGAGCCTAGAACGGTGCTCAGCACAGAGGGCCTCAATATTCATCGAATAAAAGCTTGCATGTCGGCTTTTTGGAGAAATGAATACTTGGGTGTCTCATTTTTGTTTGGTAAATGAGCTGACAAGCAGAAGGAGCAGACGTGAAGAAAGAGCCACCTTGGAGCATGCTAAATGATTTTGTTACAGGCTTTTCCTAAAGTTCCACTTGGGGGGGCTCACAGTACTCCCCAGCCGTGGGTATTGTTATATCATCATTGCCATTTTGCAGATGAAGAGACAGAACGTCAGAGAGGTTTTCCTTTGCCCTCAGTCACCTGAACACCAAGTGCAGAGCTGCGTGTGTGTGAGGTGATGTCTGAGTTTCCATTTGTCTGAAGTCTGAGAGGGTGCTGAACGCAGCACCAGGAAGTGGGAATCTGCTGTAGATCTTATCACTAATTGGTGTTAGATTCTAGTTATTTAACATTTGACTCTAGTGGAAACCATCAATTCCTACTAATTTTTTGATTCTGTTTACACAGGCTACATTAAGATGCCCCCTAAAATTGGAAATATCAGACCACGTGGAGGGATGTCCTGAGGGCTAATGATGACACGATGCAACTTCATTTAATACCATCCCTCTTCTGCACCGGATCTATCTGGGTAAAATGTATGAATCTTAAATTTAAGATAGATCCATACCCTTTTGACGGAGAAGGCAATGGCAACCCACTCCAGTACTCTTGCCTGGAAAACCCCATGGGTGGAGGAGCCCGGTAGGCTGCAGCCTATGGGGTCACTAGGAGTCGAACACAACTGAGCGATTTCACTTTCACTTTTCACTTTCATGCATTGGAGAAGGAAATGGCAACCCCTCCAGTGTTCTTGCCTGGAGAATCCCAGGGACGGGGGAGACTGGTGGGCTGCTGTCTATGCAGTCGCACAGAGTCAGACAGGACTGAAGCGACTTAGCAGCAGCAGCAGCATAGCCGTTTGAGATACTTATCATCGCTAGATGGCACTGTTGTATTAACTTTATTTTCTAGTCCCACTTAGACACCTCAAGGAGTATGACCTATGAAAGCTATTGGACTATCCAGTTTCCAAGTGTGAGTACAAGGGCAGGGTGGAGACAAGCTTATATAATGTATATGTTTCATTAGTAGGGATCCTAAATCCTAGTTTAGATTTTAGACTATAACAAAACTAGTTTCATAACCATAGAGTAACAGCTGAGTGCCCTGACAGACTGAAAAATAATGCCTTGTTGCACAGTATGAGACAAAAATGAAGGTTTCACTGCGTTGTGGGAAGTCTGTGGTGTCACCAATGGGGACAGTATCTGACAGATACTAGAGGCCGAGATAGAGAAGTATAAACAGGCCTGAGGACGCAGTAGATGCTCTAAAACACCTAGGTAACGGAATCGTCATTTTTCTTGTTTATTTTTTATTAGGGTATAGTTGCTCTACAATATCATGTTAGTTTCTGCAGTACAATGAAGTGAAGCAGCTGTATGTATACATATCTCTCCTCCCTCTGGCACCTCCCTCCGCCCCTTCCCCGCTGTCCGCTGCCGCCTCTCTAGTTCACCGCAGAGCACCAAGCTGAGCCACCTGTGTTATATGGAAGGTTCCCCCTAGCTATCATTGCACTGTTTATGACATCAAGGACACGGAGGCAGCCTAAATGTCCTTCGACAAATGAGTGGACAAAGAAGATGTGGCACATACTCCCAGTGGAGCATTACCCAGCCATTAAAAGGAATGAAACTGGGGCATTTGCGGTGATACCAGTAGACCTAGAGGACTGTCAGAGTGAAGTAAGTCAGAAAGAGAAAAATGGACTAATGCATACAGGGACTCTCTGTAGCTCAGACGGTAAAGAATCTGCCTGCAATGCAGGAGGCTCTCCGGGTTCAGTTCCTGGATCTGGAAGATCCTCTTGGAGAAGGGAATGGCAGCCCACTCCAGTGTTCTTGCCTGGAGAGTCCCATGGATTCTTTCCCATGGGGTCCCAAAGAGTTGCACATGACTGAGCGGCTAATACTACTAATGCCTATGTGGGGAGTCATCACTTTAAAGCTAACTGAATGTATCTCTTCCCTCGAATGCCAGATATCCTTATGATTTCCTGATTTCTCCCAGTGGTGCCATCATGTTCCCAGGCCCCTGAAAGATGTCATTCTTGACTATTTACTCTCCCTTGTCCGTTTTCCGTACCCTGAAAGGTTCCTTCTATAAAATCTCTCTCCCTGCCATTGCTTGCTTTCCATTCCCACCACGATTGAGGTCTCTATCCTGTACTTTCATTTTGTAATCGTCTCCCACTTGAGTTCTCTGAGTCCCCGTTCTCTATTGCCCTTGAAGCCTTTGGTCAGAAGGATTCTCCTAACATGAGTCCCGTGCTGACAGGTCACTGGTGACTCCTCTGTGAACACGACCTCTTGGCCTGTCATTTCGGGCCTCCTCACCTCCAGTCACCCAGGTCTGCACTGCATTGCAGTTTCCTTTTGAGACACATCTCCAGTTCTCCTAATTAAATGAAAAATGAATGGAGAGGATGTAACTTACTGTCTTGCACATAGTAGGTGCCTCTAATAGGTAACTGCTGCTGTATCCATACGTCTTCCCAGGTGGCGCCAGTGGTGGAGAACCCCTTGCCAGTGCAGGAGACAGAGAGACACACATTTGATCCCTAGGTCGGGAAGATCCCCTGGAGGAGAGCATGGCAACCCATTCTGGTATTCTTGCCTGGAGAAGTCTGTGGACAGAGGAGCCTGGCGTCTGTACAGTCCAGGGGGGTGGACACGACTGAAGTGACTCACATATGCACGCTGTATCCATTGTGCTTTTCTCGACTAGAGCGTGAAAACAGTCATTTGTAGCGTCTCTACGTACCAGGCTTGGAACTTGGTGCGTCGCTTCCATGATTGTATTTGATCATCATGACCTGTCCACCCTGGGCACCTGGCAAGGAGGCTCCGTGGCTCGCTCTCCCTGGGTTGTCTCCCTCCCCATGGACTGAGGGTCCTCAGGCTGAGCGTGCCTGCTCATCCCCAGCCTGCCCCCACCCTGGATAACTGGGCTCCTGGACCTCCTTTCTCTGATATTCCTGAGTCTACTTCCAGAGCCGGCATGGGCCTCTTTTCCTAGTGTCTTCTCCTGAGATAAGCACTGTGCTCACCATCCGAGGGGGTGAACGCGGTGTGGCTGATTGCAGTGGGGGAGCATATGCGGACAGGACTTGGTCTGGGGTGGCCCCTTGCAGGTGTGTGAGGTCCCAAGCCGGCCACAATGGAGCCGGGGGTGGAGGAGAAGCAGGCTGCAGTCTTTCTGTGCTTCATGTCAGGGTGGGCTTATCTGTGAGCGAACCCCATGGCTGAGGGTTCTCGTCCCCATGCTATAGAGAAACCTGAGGTCAAGAGAGATTAAGCAGAGAGTTTCATGATTCTAATACGTGCAGTTTTTTTTCTTTTCTTTTTCAATTTACTTATTTGGCTACTCCAGGTCTCACCTGTAGCATGTGAGATCTTCATTGCAGCATACAGGGTCTTTTAATTGTGACATGTGGGATCTAGTTCCTTGACCAGGGATTGAACCCAGGCCCCCTGCCTTGGGAGCATGGTGTCTTAGCCACTGGACCACCAGGAAACTCTCTGCATGGTTTCTTATATTTGAATATTTCTAAGTTAAGGAGGCCTCTTATAAGCCATACCCTCTGCATTGTGTTTATTCGGTTGTTCCTTTATTAGCTGTACAGTGCATAGTGTGTGTGTATGTGTGTGTGTGTGTGTGTGTGTGTGCTCAGTCGTGTCCAACTCTTTGCAACCCCATGGACTGTAGCCCACCAGGCTCCTTCTGTCCTTGGGATTTCCCAGGCAAGAATTCTGCAGCGGGTTGCCATTTCCTTCTCCAGGGGATCTTCCCAACCCAGGGAGTGAACCTGCATACCTTGTGACTCCTGCATTGGCAGACGGATTCTTGACCACTGCGCCACCTGGGAATTGGTGGTATCACAGAGTCAATAAAATTGATAGCTTGACTGGTTCACACAGGTAAGTGGTGGAGCTGGGATTTAAGCTCCTGTCAAGCTGACTTCAGTGCGCACGCCCACACCAGCTGCCCCAAGCACATCTTCCTCACCCCTTTCTCTACTCTGCTATGTCCTCTCAGAATTTTGAGATGTTCAGAATGGCTGCGATCCAAAAGTCTGCAAGCAATAAATGCTGGAGAGGATGTGAAGTAAAGGGAACCCTCTTACATTGTTGGTGGGAATGCAAACTAGTACAGCCACTATGGAAAACAGTGTGGNAGTCCTGAATATTCATGGGAAAGACTGATGCTGAAGCTGAAACTGCAATACTTTGGCCACCTGATGTGAAGAACTGACTTATTGGAAAAGCCCCTGATGCTGGGAAAGATTGAAGGCAGGAGGAGAAGGGGATGACAGAGGATGTGATGGTTGGATGGCATCACTGACTAAATGAACATGAGTTTGAGCAAACTCTGGGAATTGGTGATGGACAGGGAAGCCTGGTATGCTGCAGTCCATGGGGTCACAGAGAGTCAGACACGACTGAGTGACTGAACTGGACCGATCTTACTTTAGCTAAACTTCTCAGTACTTACATGCCACACACTGTGTTGGACCCTGTGTTGGAGTTCATTTAAGCTCAAAGTGAGCCCATTAGGGAGAGGCTATTACCATCCGTCTTATATAGTTTAGGAAACTGAATTACAAAGAAATCGCGTTAACTGTCCAGGCAATGCAGCTGGCCAAGATTTGAACCTGGCAGTCTGATTTCAGAGCTCATGAGCTTAATTCCTACCCTGTGTTCCTTTCTAGCTTGAGAATGTAGCTTAAATTCCACTTGGCTCATGGATCCTGTCTTCATGCTCCTTTGGTTCTGCAGTTGGGGGCCTGAGAAATTAAACTGACAAAAAACAGATTAACAGGAGAAAAAAAAAAGGATTTATTCCTCTGTATATGGGAGTTAAAAAAAGAAGTAGCTCGCCATTTAAATGATTAAAGTGAGAAGCTTGTATTTCTAACTTAGTAGGGGAAATAGAGAAAATGAGACTTCTATAGGTTTCTTTGGGAAAGACAAATGAGTTTTAGGAGAACAAATGGAAGATACAAATACTTGTGATAATGTTTGTTTATACAGGTGCAAGGAGTCTTTTTGTCTCCTTCGTGGCCACAGAGCTCCTCTGGAGAGGGAATTCATGGTAAGTTTCTTCTCCATCACCTTCCTGGGAGCAGATCCATCCCCTAAGAGGAGATTTATGGCAGCTTCATTTTTCAGAAGTTGATGCTTTTAGTTAGATGAGGAAGGCTCTGAGACAGCTTGAATGCACTAGTTGAATCTCAGATATCTTCAGTTTAGAGTGGTCTTTATGCCAACTCTGGGGCTCAGAGTGGGTTCCCATGGTAACGTTCTGCCTAGCACAACAGGTCTTCGAAAAGGATGACTTAAACACCAGGTGAGGTATAAGCCTGGATCAGAAGGCCAATGACCCAGGCAGAGGATGGCTGGGGAAAAGCCAGGAATAGCGGCGTTGTCATTGTTTTCTGCTTAAAGCATGTCAAGCCCTGGAGAAAGCCTAGCAGGAAGGAAAGGAGATTGGGATTGAGGCAGGGAGTGCTGCTTTAACCGTATCCACGTGGACGAGAAGCTCACCTTGGGGTGGTGGCAAGCTTTCGTACAGGGTACCAACAATGGGGAAAAGCCAATGAATAGAAAGCTTGGGCATTTGGATTCAAGTTCTAGGTCCTCCATTTACTAACTAAACAACCCTGAAGATTTGACAGAGCTGTGGCTTCTCTCTGAAACAGTGAAGGTTCTTTTTATCTTGTGAGGTTATAGTGATGTGCAGAAACAATAGTGGGTGGGGTTTTTACATTCATGCACTGAAATATATATAAATGAAATATTATTATCCAGAATGACCTATTCTCTTAGTGGGCTGGATAATTGAATAGCTAATTAAATTTTGTCCTCCAAGTCTCCTGCAAGGGATATGTTGGACTCTGCTGTTGATGACACAATGGATAATGTCGAGTTATGGCCTTCAGTGCCTATGATACTGCATATGAGTTGAAACATATTCATCAATAATTGTAATAAAGATGCAATTTGATAGGGCCTGGAAGAAATTATAGAAAAAATGCCATGGAAGTTCAGAAGATTGGAATCCTTTTTGACAGCAGTGATTATGGAAGATTTTAGAAGGAGATGCATTTTGTGGTAAACCTAGGGAAATTGTTACAATTGAATTGGTAAGGAATTTTTAGCCACAGATACAGCATGACTAAAATATATTTATTAGAAAGTTATGTTGACTTGTGGGCTTCTCTGGTGACTCAGCAGCAAAGAATATGCCTGCGATGCAGAACACCTGGGTTCAGAACCTAGCTCAGGAAGATCACTTGGAGAAGGGAATAGCTACCCACTCAAAATTCTTGCCTGGAAGTTCTTGGCTCACATATTGTTGAAGCCTAGCTTGAAGAACTTTGAGCATTATCTTGCTAGCATGTGAAATGTTGACTTTAATGGGTTGTTCATTAGAGGGCTTGTGGAAGAATAATAAACTTGAACTGATGGGTTGAAACTAGACCCTGGAGGCCACAAAATGTCCAGTCATGGAATTGACTGTGGGAAACTCAACAAGGAGTTTGAACAGTCAGATGCCATGATCAGAGCTGTCCCTTCGACAGTGTGCTCCACAGACCAGTGTCAGACGTGGATCTGGAGTGATGAGACCACGTGGCCGTGCTTGTGACTCAGTTGCAGCTGTGAGTCTAGATGACAAGCGACAGCAGTAATGAGAGGGAAGGTACTTTAGCTAACACGATTCTCTAGTGCCAGGAGGCGTTTGATTTATTCTCTTCACTTACGCATTAGCTCTTTCAACACAGACTACTCACTCAGTGGTTACTACATGCCAAGCAAACTTCTGGGAGATAGAAAAATTACATAATGCCCTTGGCCTAAAGATTATTGTCTGGTAGTGAGTGATGAGTAAGCTGTTTGCAGATAAGAGATGGGGTTTGGCAGGAAAGCCAGTTCAGATTGGAGGAGTAGACACACGGGAGTGTGTTTAGAATCTCCAGGCCTGGTCTTCCAAGAGAGGGTCAGATAAATGGTCAGGAGTGAGATCACAAGCTCTTTTGAAAGATTCGATTTAGTCTCTATTCTGTAGGAATTGACAAGTCACCAAACTCTTTTCAGAGGAGCAGTAATAAAACACACTTTGCACTTTAGAAATGTTGCTCTGGTGACAAGGTGGAAGAAACATTGGAGAGTCAGGGACTGAGGATGAGGTGAGTGGAAAGGGGTCATTTAAGAGATCATGGCAGTAATCCAGGTGAAGGGAGATGTGACCCCGAGGTAAGTGGGGGTGGAGAGGGGGGCAGATGGGGAAGACGTTGAGAAATGGAGTCAAGAGCTTTTAGGCATTAATGGGGTATAGAGGATGAAAAATGAGTTGAGGCAGACCTTCAGATTTATAGTTTGGGGTCTGGTTGTCTGCCAAGGAATGAAACCCAAGTTATGTGGTCTAGTTTACCCCTAGTCTGTGTGGACTGATTTTACCTTGCAAGTGCTTGAAATGTATGTACCAGTCCTAACCTCTCTGCCTTGCAGAAACAAATAGCTGTAGTCAATCTGATGGGCCAGGAACACGTGTGGTCAGCTATGAGCAATGCAGTATTCCTGGCTAGCTCACTATTTCATCACAATGTGACCACTCACAGGTCATCTGTCCATCCTCCCAGAATGACACCAGAGGAGGGACCGGCTGCCAGATGTCCACGTAGTTCTCCAGCTGAATCACACCAAAGCATTTTTAAAGCATCCTTTTAGCATCTGCTGAGCTTGGGGGCTGTTGTTTAGAATGGTTGCTAAGCTGGGAAGAAGTTGTCACTTGTTTACCTGGAGGCAGCCAGCAATGAGGAGTTCATCAAATTGGTTAAGAGCTGGACCGGGAAAGAATTGTGGATAGTCTGGGGTTGACTGGGGCTGTATAACCTTGGCAGTAGAAGCAGCAGAGAAATACAGCAAAGTTTAAAAGGTGCAGCCGTAACACACCAAAGAAGCTTCAGATTGACTGGCCTGTGTTATGGGAGTTGCCACAGTTTCATACCACAAGCCTTTTATTTCTCACAGGAGGCTTTTCTGTATCCCAGGTACTTCTCTCTAGGCCCAGCAAAGGATGGAAGATCATCCAGGGTCATAGGTAAAATTTCTCAGTGAACATCATTTCAGGGTCTTAGTAACCATCCGTGGAATCTTGAATCTTCAGTTCAGCTGTTCAGTCATGTCCGACTCTTTGTGACCCCATGGACTGCAGCACGCCAGACCTCCCTGTCCATCACCAACTCCTGGAGCTTACTCAAACTTGTGTCCATTGAGTCGGACAACCAACCACCTCATCCAACCACCTCATCCTCTGTCGTCCCCTTCTCCTCCTGCCCTCAATCTTGAATGGACTATTATAATTGCTCTTTAGGGAAGATGAAGCAATTGTCATCCTTGTGAGAGGGCTTGGAAATAAAATTCCATACCCTCTTTTGGAAGTTTTTTACACAAGTGGGTAAAATGTTGGCATGCTTGAACCTTGACCTTTATGAAAAATGAGTCTCTTCAAAGTGGTCCATAATGTGAATGGTAAGTGAATGAGTGGAGTCACTCAATCGTGTCTGACTCTTGCAACCCCATGCACTGTAGCCCACTGGGCTCCTCTGTCCATGGGATTTTCCAGGCAAGAGTACTGGAGTAGGTTGCCATTTCCTTCTCCAATAAGAAAAGCGTAAATGTCGGTCTCCACCCTGGGGTTTGAGGGAGAGTCCTGTTGTGTGGTCTACAGGAATCAAGGCAAGGCTGAATTTGTCTGCTGAAGGTCTGGCGCACTTGACATGGTGGATGTTTTCTTGCTTTATTATTCACTAGAAAATGCCTTCCCAGGTGGCTCAGTGGTAAAGAATCCACCTGCCAAGCAGGAGACATGGGTTCCGTCGCTGGGTTGGGAAGATCCCCTGGAGAAGGGAATGGCAGCCCACTCTAGTATTCTTGCCTGGAGAATCCCCATGGACAGAGGAGCCTGGTGGGCTAGAGTCCATGGGGTTGCAAAGAGTCAGACATGACTTAGCAACTAAGCAGCAGCAGTAGCAGGAGAAAATATCTAGGCAGGGACTTGTCTGTTTTGTTTTTCACTGTGTCTCAGTGCCCAGAACAGCATGGGGTCCACAGAGACTCTCCCTTCATATTTGTGGGGTGACTGAAAGATGAGCAAATGAACTCAAGAGGCATCTGAAGCCCAAAGAAGTGAAAAGGGCAATCTCTAGGGAGTTACCATGTAACCATGGTAACACGTTGCAGTGTTCAAAAGATTCAGGAATGGTTCTGGAGTAGGGATGAGGACCTCGGATCAGGGAGGTGAAGTCAGGTCTAGCAGGTCAAATGCACCCGAGGAGAGAAGGAGAATGACAGGATAGAGCTGTGTTCACATGTCCAGGCAGGAGAAGGGGATGCGAGGGTGTAGGCTGCTGGTGTCTGGCGGGGTCCACAGACTTCAGAAAGGCAGGACAGTGTGAACGCCAGCATTTTGGTGTTGGTCTTCAACCTGGCTTTACAGAAACAGTTTGTCTTATTCACTCTAAAATTTCCAGAAAAGCTCAAACATCCCCGGGTACCCATCTTCCACATTTATTTCAGAACAATGAGCTGTGCCTTACTTTGCACAGTTTTGGTAAAGCTCTTAGTGCCTTTGAAACACAACTGGTAGGGGACCCAATATTTACGAAGCCTCTACCCTGTGCTTCACCTCACTTTATGTATTTCTAGGGTGCCTCCGTGGCTTGGCATTTCCAACATTGAAAGTTACAATCTGTCTGGTACTGCCCAAGGTGCTTGACCTATATAATTCATTGAATTCTCACAATAGTCCTGCAGATTAGACACTCAATTCAGTTCAGTAGCTCAGTCATGTCTGACTCTTTGCGACCCCAAGGACTACAGCATGCCAGGCTTCCCTGTCCATCACCAGTTCCTGGAGCTTACTCAAACTCATGTCCATTGAGTTGGTGATGCCATCCAACCATCTCATCCTCTGTCATCCCCTTCTCCTCCCGCCTTCAGTCTTTCCCAGCATCAGGGTCTTTTCAAATAAGTCAGCTGTTCGCATCAGGTGACCAAAGTATTGGAGTTTCAGCTTCAACATCAGTCCTTCTAATGAGATTAGAAATTACTAGGTGTATTTTAGGGGCTTCCCAGGTGGTGCTAATAGTAAAGAAGCCAACTGCCAATGCAGGAGATATAAGAGATTAGGCTTCAGTCCCTGTGTCGGGAAGATCCCTTGGAGAAGAGAATGGAAACCCACTCCAGTGTTCTTGCCTGGAGAATCCAATGAACCAAAGAGCCTGGTGGGCTACAGTCCATCGGGTGGCAAAGAGTCGGATATAACTGAGCACCAGCTATATTTTACCAACGAACCTCTGAGGGTTAAGAAGTTAAGTAACTTGCCCAAGATCATATAGGGAACAGGCGATGAAGGTGAAATTTGAACTCCGATTTACTTTATTTCCAAGTCCATATTAATAAGAACCCTACAGTGCTGAGGCTGGGAAAGACTGAGGGGAGGAGAAGGGGTCTACAGAGGATGAGATGGTTGGATCGCATCACCAACTCAATGGACATGAGTTTGAGCAAACTCCAGGAGATAGTGAAGGGCAGGGAAGTCTGGTGTGGTGCTGCTGTCTGTGGGGTCACAGAGAGTCGGACACGACTGAGCGACTCAGCAACAACAACAACAATGACAGCCCATTGGAGGGAGCAGTGGCGGGATGGAGTCCAGCTGCCCGGAACTCACTATAACCACAAATATCCAGCAATGCCTCCAAGCTCCGTTGCCAGGCAGGAACCAAATCCTGCCTCTCAGGTGAGGCCTCAGTGCTTTTGCACATTCTTATTTAATGATCTTATTTATGTTAATTTTTACTTTCATGCCCACAGCTTGTTAGCACTTTCCCCCCACCCAAAGAGAAAGTGGTTTAAAGGATTTTAAAAACTGAATTATACCCAAGGCTTGGCTTTTTTGGCAGACTTGCTTCTGTAGCACAAAAGCAGCTTAATGTCAGCTTGACAACTTGATAAGTCTAGTGCCATTTTTTACAATGGAAAAAGCCACACTGGATTCACGATTCAAGATTCAACTCTGAGAAGGAAGACAGAATGACCTCATGGCTCTGCCCTCAGGCTGTGTTGGGGGTCAAAGGATCCTTAATGGTCAAGTTAGCATTTGGTGAGATAGACGGGCCAACAGGTCACCACTCATGCAGGGCTGCCCAGCACCACAGACCCCCAAGTGTCCTGGGTCACATCCCCTTAGCCATCTTTGCTTTCAGCTGTGTCTGCATGGGATTGCTCCCTACGAGCTCTGCTTCTGTCTTGCTAAGGGTGTTCTGCTTGAAATACCGCCACATGTTTCCACTTTCTGTCCTAGTGACAAGGAACCCACTCAGCATGCTCGAGCACAGCTGGGAAGTGTGTGTGTATGTGTGTGTATGTGTGTGTAACACTCTTGGGGTCACCCGCCAACCAGTGGGTGCTGAGAGCCAATGGGTAAATGCTCCAGCCTCAGGTCCTTCAGGCCAGTAATTTTAGGAGACTTTCTGTATGGTTCTCAGAGGGCCCCTGTGTACTGAAGCGTGGTGACCTCCATAGTGTGCCCCTCCATGGGCTTCTCTATCTTTTTCTCACTTCCCCCACCCTCTCATTTCTGTTCCCTAGGATTACCTTCTCAATAAGTCGTTACACCAAGTTCTTGCCTGAGGCTTTGCTTGGGAAGCCCAAAATGAGATTAATAACGTAGATCTGAAGCGGAATTTTTAGCACTGTCACAGGGAAGGACTTTCTCAGCAACTCACTCTAACCAAACTCACATGACACTAATGTATAGACTGCAGTGGAAGATACTAATTTATGGAGATGACTCCACTACCAAGTGGACCAGAATACGCAGATCTACTGGACACAGCACACTCTTTGCTTCTGGACAGGGTGAGTGATAGAGTGATATTCCTGTTCTTTGACTCCTCTTTCTGGAACATCCATGCAGATAACTTCTACTCTCCCTTGTGTGTCTTTTGGCTGCAGCTTTCTTCTCTTACATACAGCAACGGTTCCATTTGATTTTTGAAATCTGCTTAATAATCTCTTAGAGCGCATCTTGAGTTTACACTTCTCAGGGACTCACTTGACTGAATTTTCTTGTGTTAATAGAAATCTCCTGGTGCTCTCCCTCCTTCAGGACATCCTTGGTGGCTCAGATGGTAAAGAATCTGCCTGCAAAGCAAGAGACCCAGGTTCGATCCCTGGGTCAGGAAGATCTCCTGGAGAAGGGCATGGTTACCCGCTGCAGTGTTCTTGCCTGGAGAATCCCATGGACAGGGGAGCCTGGCGGGCTACAGTCCACGGGGTCACAAACAGTCGGACATGACTGAGTGGCTAACACTTTCACTACCTCCCTCAGCCCCCTTCTGTTGGTGGAGTGAGAATATGGAAAAAGATGGGAAAAGGAGAAAAGTAGAGGGGCAAATGTGAGTGTCTTTCTGTTTAAAGCTCAGTACACAAGATGCTATCCACGATGGTGCCCTTAAACCATTTCATTATTCTCTGTAAAAGTTTAGATAGGGTATTATCCCCCAACAGTTAAAGGTGTTTGCAACTCAAAGATTTGTAGCTCATTTGTAACTGAGGCACATGCCCTGGTAATTTGGGATAAGCAGGTGTAACGTGTATTTCTTGAAAATTCATCTTGCAGAAGAAAGTCATTGCTGGCACACACTGTGTAAGTTCCTAGCCCCTGCTCCCCTCTGTTCTTACTGCCATAACCCATTTTGATCTCTTCCTTCCCCTGGACCATATCAAGAGCTTCCAGGCAGTCTCTTTGATTACAAGGATTCCTCTAATCCAGTAGACCCCAATCTTTTTGGCCTGAGGGACTGGTTTTGTGAAAGACAGTTTTTTTTTTTTTTTTTTTAACCCCTGAATGGGGAAAAGGGGAATAGTTTGGGGATGATTGAAGCACATTACATTTATCATGCCCTTTATTTCTATTTTATTATTATATCAGCTAAACCCCAGATCACCAGGCATTAAATCCTGGAGGCTGGAGACACCTGCTCTAATCCATCCTTAACAACGCCAGGCAGATCTTCCTATTTCTGTCATTCTATCTGATTGTGTCACAGTCCTGCTTAAAACCCACTAATGGCTCTGGGTGGATATAACTGATGCTTGCAGTATTTTCCGTTTTCCTCTCCTTGCATGAACATTTGAGGAAAGTTTTGCTTCCTCATTGAATTCAGACTTGGCCACACCGTTTGCTTTGCCATCCCTGGTCACCTCTGGGTAAAAGCACCTATGGATTGTCCCCTCCAAATTCATATGTTGAAGCCCTGACCCTTCACGTGACAGTGTCTGGAGATAAGGTCTTTAGGAGGTTCAGTTCAGTTCAGTTGCGCAGTCTTATCCGACTCTTTGTGACCCCATGGACTGCAGCACTCCAGGCCTCCCTGTCCATCACCAACTCCCAGTGCCTACCCAAACTCATGTCCATTGAATCAGTGATGCCGTTCCACCAGCTCAACCTCTGTAATCCCCTTCTCCTCCTGCCCACAATCTCTCCCAGCATCAGGGTCTTTTCAAATAGTCAGCTCTTCGCATCAGTTGGCCAAAGTATTGGAGTTTCACCCTCAACATCCGTCCTTCCAATGAACACCCAGGACTGATCTCCTTTAGGATGGACTGGTTAGATCTCCTTGCAGTCCAAGGGACTCTCAAGAGTCTTCTTCAACACCACAGTTCAAAAGCACCAATTCTTTGGTGCTCAGCTTTCTTCACCATCCAACTCTCACATCCATACATGACTACTGGAAAAACCATAGCCTTGACTAGACGGACCTTTGTTGGCAAAGTAATGTCTCTGCTTTTGAATATGCTGTCTAGATTGGTCATAACTTTCCTTCCAAGGAGGTAATTAAGGTTAAGTCCTTACTTAACCATGAGGTTAAAGATGGGGTCCTAATCCTTTGAGACGGTGCCTTTATGAGGCGAACGAGAAATCTCTCTCTCTCTCTGTCTCTCTCTCCTGCCATGTGAGGACTTGGTGAGAAGGTGGGTGTCTGCAAGTCAGGAAGAGAGCTCACACCAGAATCTGACCTGTTAGTACACTGGTCTCAGACTTCATGTCTTTAGGACTGTGAGAAAATACATTTCTGTTGCTTGAACCACCTAGTCTGTGTTGTTCTGTTATGGCAACTTGACTCTTCTCATAAACTCTGAAGCTTTGTCTTGACAGAACAGCATCGTTATGTGATGGAACTTTCATAGTCTGAGTTTCTGGGTGTGGGCAACAGAATATTGAACCACCAAAGAAGTCCACACCATATTCCCTGGATCCTGTGCAGATATTACCTTATATGGCAAAAGGGACTTTGCAGATTTGATGAAGGTCATGGGCTTTGAGATATGGAAATTACCCTGGACTTACCAAGCGGACCCAAACTAATCATGGATCCTTAAAAGTGAAGAACTTTCTAGCCTTGAAAGTGTTAGTCATTCAGTCTTGCAGAATAACAGTGGTTGACTCTTTGCAACATCCTAGACTGTAGCCTGCCAAGTTCCTCTATCCATGGAATTCTCCGGGCAAAAATACTGGAGCAGGTAGCCATTCCCTTCTCCCTAGTCCTCTGGAAAGGGATCTTTAGGACCCAGGGATTGAACCCAGGTCTCCTGTGTTGCAGGCAGATTCTTCACTACCTGAACCACCAGGAAAGCCCTAGTCAATCAGAAGGAATCACTCTCTTAGCAACTCAACTCTAACCAAACTCACATGACACTCATGTATAAACCATAATGACATATTAATGTATGAACATGACTATACTACCAAGTGGACCAACTGATTCTAGCTATGGTCAGACAGAAATGTTATTCTGTGAGAATGGTCAGATAGATACTTTGAAGATACAGGAAGGAAGCCACAGACCAAGGGATTCAGTCAGCTTCTAGAATCTGGAAAAAGCTAGGAAGTAGGTATTTCTCTAGAACCTTCAGAAAGAGATGCAGCATTGTTTACATTTTGATTTTAGGCCAGTGTCTAAATCAACACAGGCCATTTTGATTTAGGCCAGTGTTGATTTCTGAACTAGAGAATCATGAGAAAATAAATTCATGTTGTCACAAGCCCCTAAGCTTGTAGTGAATTTTTACAGCAGCAGAATTTTTTATTTATATTGATAGATTATATAAATGGTCACAAATCCTTCCTTTCTTGCATCCATATCTCTACTAGATGCCCTTGTAGCTTCTTCTAGAGGTGGAGACCATAATTCTCCCTGCCTTCAATCTGAATTGATCATTCCTTCCCTTTCTGAATGGGAGTGATTACTGAGCTTATCTGGTCATTTCCCCACTGTGTGTTGAATGTGTGTCTGTGATAATGGGAAGATGGGGTGGTGGTTCAGTCTACTTAACATTTTTGTTCCCAGGTATCTGGCCCAGTGGGAGCTGTGTCAGGATCTGATGTAAAAACTAATGTCATCCCTCCCTTTCAATAAAGAAGATTACTAAAGGTTTCCAGCCTCCTCAGCTTTGAGCTCCATGCTATGATTGGCTGGGTCCCTAGAGTACTTTAAAAAGGGGAAGGGGTTCTGGGGCGGCTATGTCCTTCCCACTCTTTAACAAACTCTGAGTTCAGGGGAAGGGAAGAAACATCAGTGGATAAAGTTAGTAAGGCAGAGAGGAAAAGAGAGTGTTCAGAGCCCACTAGACAGGGAGGGGATGAGTGGATGCTTTGATTCAAAACAATAGATTTTGGAAGGAAACAAAGTTTCCTTTTCTCTGATGATTTATTCATTACTAGGTCAGGGGTGGGCAACATCTGTCCTGTGGACCGAATCGATCAGCACCCACTCGTTCATCCAATGCCTGTGGCTACTTCGGGGCTACAGTGCAAAGCGCAGCAGGATAGCTAAGTAATTGCAACCGAGGCCACCTGAACTGCTAGCCGGAAGTATTTCCTCTCTGGCCCTTGATAGGAAGTTTGCTGACCCCTGCCTCAGACGGTTATGGTGCGTCTCCAGCGTACCTTCTATTTTGCTCCACGTGTGCCAAACTCCTGCTTGCTGCCCGTGTCTCAGGAGCCCCCATCATAAAAGCCCTCATTTGTTGTTATTTGTTGTTTAGTCACTAAGTTGTGTCTGACTCTTTTGTGAGCCCATGGACTGTAGCTCACCAGGCTCCTCTGTCCATGGGATTCTCTAGGCAAGAATGCTGGAGTGGGTTGCCATGCCCTCCTCCAGGGGATCTTCCTGACCCAGGGATTGAACCTGTGTCTCGTGCATTGGCAGATGGTTCCCTATCTTGAGTCAGCAGGGAGGCCCAGCGTTCTTCTTAGGATGTTTAGAAAAAGCTCCCTACAAAAGAAGGGCCGTGAACTCTCATCTGCAACAGGATGGAGGGGGCAGAACAGACCTGTGGGCTCAAGTTGGCTTGGATTTGGGTGCTAATTCTGGGAAGTCCATGGCCTGACTGGCTTTCATGAGAAAAGTGCAAGTGTTAGCCGCTCAGTCCTGTCCATTTAAACAGTGGCATATCACTCTTTGCGACCCCATGGACTGTAGCCTGCCAGGCTCCTCTGTCCATGGGATTCTCTAGGCAAGAATGCTGGAGTGGGTAGCTATTCCCTTTCCCTGGGGATCTTCCTGAACCAGGAATTGAACCCGTGACTCCTGCAGCTCCTGCATTAGCAGGAGGATTCTTTACTCTCTGAGCCACGAGGGAGGCCCCAGAGCATCCTCCAAAGTGAGCATTCCTGAAAAGCTGCCCCGTGGACTTGAGGGGTGGGGAGTGACTGGTTGGCCCACCTTGCAGAGTCAGCTGTGGTCAGTGGGGGCCCCCACTGAGAGCTCAGGAGGAAGTGTGAATGGGAAATTGCTGGAGGACTGAGTGCTCTTAAGGTTGCTAAGCTTGCTAATATTTGTTTGTAAAGAATGGCCCGAATCCCATTTCCAAGTTAAATATTCCACTGAGATTTTGCCTTTGTTTCTGAGTGACATGCCACTGTTTAAATGGACTTCTTCAGGTCATCCTGATTCTTAAAGGAAGTCGTACAGCAAGCCTCACTTGTCCTAAGGGATTCCACTCTCTCTGAGGTGAGGGAGATAACACTTTCCAAAGGGAACTCTGACCTAAGCAATAACTGTAACAATTGCCCATAAGAACTGGCTCTGGAAGATACTTAACAGCTGGAGAAGTTGACCTCTAACCTTATCCAATCATTATCTCCCAGAAATGCCCCAGGCAGGGAAAGAATAAACATGCAAAGAAAATCAGTTATATACACACATTCAAAACAAACCCATAATTAAGAAAAAATAATAGCTCTCAACACCAAGCAGCTTTTTGTTGTAGACCCTAATTTTTGCCTGAAAGACCAGTACAATACTTTATGAGAAAACAAAGCACTTCTCTTAACCTTTGGTAAGTGCATAATTAGGAGTATCATATGAAAGATGGTGCTGTACTCTGCTCACAGAAGTCACGTCTTTTGAGGGTTTGGAATTACAACAAGCTGGCTGAGAGATGCTAATTAGAAATGCAGCAGCCGGGGCTGAGAACAGCTGAGCTTTCCAGAAATGATTCAAGCTAGAGGGAGTGATCTCGTTTTGTCTGGTTCCAGGAGCATTCTCATTTGAGAAAGAAACTAGCAATGATGGAGGCAACCAGTGTATTGTATCTAAGATGAAATCGGCCTGTAACCTTGGCGAGAGGAAAAATCCCCTGCTTCTCTGCCTCTGGTCACATGTCTCAAGCAGCTCTTTGAAGCATCTGGAGGTTTCTCTCAAAGATGCCTGCCAGGCATTTGCCCTTTGGTTATTCTTCTACTATTATTTATTTATTTATTTATTTATTTTTGTGCAACTCTTTGGGTTAACAACCTGCTTAAGTTTTTAAATTACCTGTGAATGCAAAAAGCTATATACATGTAAGAAAAGTATATGAATATAGGTTCTTTGTAAGTAACCATTTTTTCCCCTTATGTTTCCCTAGTACCTAGCATGAATTCTGTAAGTAGTAGGAACTGGATAAATAATTTGGTGAATAAATGGATGAGTTTCTCAGTTCAACTGATATCGTCTACTACCATGGTCAATTAAAAAAATCAGCTGAGATTTTTTGTATCCTAGTTTGTCTAAAGGAGATCGATCAGTCCTGGGTGTTCTTTGGAAGCAATGATGCTAAAGCTGAAACTCCAGTACTTTGGCCACCTCATGCGAAGAGTTGACTCATCGGAAAAGACTGGGATGCTGGGAGGGATTGGGGGCAGGAGGAGAAGGGGACGACAGAGGATGAGATGGCTGGATGGCATCACTGACTCGATGTATGTGAGTCTGAGTGAACTCTGGGGGATGGTAATGCACAGGGAGGCCTGGGGTGCTGCAATTCATGGGGTCGCAACGAGTCGGACGGGACTAAGCGACTGAACTGAACTGAACTGAGGGACTTTCCTGGTGGTCCAGTGGTACAGATTCCGTGGTTCCACAGCAGGGGGCGCAGGTTCCATTCCCTGGTTGGGGAAGGAAGATCTCACATAACACAGGGTGCAGCAAAATAAATACATAAATAAATGGACTTTTAAAAAGCAAAAACCAAAACCAAACATCAGAAGCAAAAAAATAATACTGGTATGACTCAAATTTTTGAGGCCAGAAACAATCTGACATTTCACAGCAGCGGCACGAAGTTCAATCGATATTTGTTGCACTGGCTTTATCTCACGTGGCAGCAAGAGGTTTCCATATAGTGCACAAAATAACTCTGGGATTGATATTTTTCCTAAACGTCATCACAACAAGCTGCCCACCTGATTGGAGCCCTAAGTCTTTGATTCGAGGGGCTTCACCTTTATTTTCTCAGAGCCTCCAGTTCAGGCGCTTAGCTTTCTACCTCCCACTGAGTCTCAGAGGATGAGTTGGTTTAGGCTGACCGCTGGCTCCCGATCTTTGGAGAAAGACTCTTTATAGATCTCTGCATTTAGGAAGCAACTGTACAGAACCCTGGCCGAGAGGCGTTGTACAAACAGCAGTGAAAAGAAGCTGGTGTCCCTGGGCTTATTGCTAGGGTAATAAAGGAAGGAAGTCCAGCAGGATTATGAAGGATCTCATTATTATGATCACAAAATTCTTTCATAAACGATTTAGAGCACACTTGCACGTTTAAAAGAAACTCTCTCTTTCTAAATTATCTCCCTCAGTATTATGTTAATACGAATGCAGATGGCAGTTTTGCAGACTGCCTCTAATATGTTTATAGTCGAGGTTTGAGCAGAGTGTCTCCCTTTCTGATAGGTAATATATTGTTCATTGGTTAAAATCCAATATCTTTATTAAAAAATGTATGTGAGATGCAGTCAGGGCTGTGATGGGCACGTACCCCACGCAGGTTAGCATATTTTTGGAAGCTCCAGGCAATGGGAAATGAGGCTGGAGATGGAAAGATTCTGAAGTGTTCTTGTGTCTTATCCAGGGAGAGAACTTTCTGTTTTAGGTAATGGGGAACTGCTGCTGCTGCTACTGCTGAGTCACTTCAGTCGTGTCCGACTCTGTGCGACCCCATAGACAGCAGCCCACCAGGCTCCCCTGTCCCTGGGATAAGAGGTGGGTGTGTGCTTGGAGTTTGCTTTGGGTGTTTGCCTGGAGTTTGCCTTGGTCCTGGTTGCTTAGACTTGGAGCCTTCTCAGTGCACTAGGAAACATGTCAGCTTAGCATTCTTTCAGCTGCCAAAACAGAAAACCCAGCTGGTGGTGGCTTAGGCCATTAGCCCTCCTCACTCCTTGCATTAAATAAAAAGTCTGGAGTTATGAGGCTTTTTGACATTTGTTGATGGTATCAAGGCTCTCTCTTGGCATCTTGGCCTTTCCCTTGGGTTGCAGTCTCTTCAAGGAAGAAGCGGAGACAGGTTGGCACCAGATGTATCTTTCCATTTTACCGGGGGATCCGAAGCTTCCCTGGAAGCCCCAGTAGACTTAAGCTTGCCTCTTACTGACCAAAGCTGAGTAATATGGTCAACTAATTGCATGGGAATGTGTGGAAAAGGAGGGAAACGAGAACCGAGTGACTATTTGGAGTAGTCAGACTATCATAGAAGTGACACATGGAGAAAGACGTTGAGAAAGTTACAGACAGCCTACTCTGCTATAGGGAGCTGTGCAATGTCCTTTAAGAAAACTCTTTTAATGGTTGATGTCTCAATCAACCAGAGTCAGCCTCTGTTGTTTTCCACAGAGGACCCTCTATGATAATGCAAACCTTGGCATCTAATACAAGCAAACATGGAGTGGTTCTGGAATTAAGATGGTTCTAAAAACTTGATTGACTTAGAGAATGGAGCCTCCATTGAGTGAAATAAGAATACTAAAGGGTAAATGGTTTATGTTGTTGTTCAGTTACTCAGTTTTGTCCAGCTCTTTGCAACCCCACTGACTGCAGCACACTAGGCTTCCCCGTCCTTCATTATCTCCCAGAGTTTGCTCAAACTCCTGTCCATTGAATATGTGATGTCATCCAACCGTCTCATTCTCTGTTGTCCCCTTCTCCTCCTCCCCTCACTCTTTCCCAGCATCAAGGTCTTTTCCAATGAGTTGGCTCTTTGCATCAGGTGGCCAAAGTATTGGAGCCTCAGCTTCAGCATCAGTCCTTCCAATGAATATTCAGGGTTTATCTCCTTTAGAATTGACTGGTTTGATGTTCCTGCAGTCCAAGGGACGCTCAAGAGTCCTCTCCAACACCACAGTTCAAAGGCATCAATTCTTTGGTGCTCAGCCTTCCTTATAGTCCAACTCTTCCATCTGTACATGACCCCTGGAAAAACTGTAGCTTTGACTATACGGCCATTTGTTGGCAAAGTAATGTCTCTGCTTTTTAATACACTGTCTTGGTTGGTCATAGCTTTTCTTCCAAGGAGCAAGCATCTTTTAATTTCATGGCTGCAGTCACCATCTGCAGTGACTTTGGAGCCCAAGAAAATAAAATCACTGTTACCATTGTTTCTGCATCTATTTGCCATGAAGTGATGGGACCAGATGCCACGATCTTCGTTTTTTGAATGTTGAGTTTTAAGCCAGCTTTTTCACTGTCCTCTTTTTTCTTTGTCAAATCTTTAATTCCTCTTCACTTTCTGCCATAAGGGTGGTGTCAGCTGCATATCTGAGGTTATTGATGTTTCTCCCGGCAATCTTGATTCCAGCTTGAGCTTTATCCAGCTCAGCATTACTTTATCCTCTTCTTAAAAAGAGAAGTGGGCTGACACAGTTGAATCTCTCATTGGTAAAATTTATGGCAAAGATAAATATATATATATATATATATACTTACTATATATATATATACTTACTATATATATATATATATACTTACTATATATATATATATATATATATACACTTACTAGCTATGTATACAGATGTACTAGAACTTGGTTTGTTTAGGAAATGTCTATTGTCTCCCCCCTGGCCTGTTTCCCCCACCTCTGCTGGCCCTGGATTGTGGTCAGCCATTTTGAAATCCATGTTCCCTTGACCACATGTGCAAGTACATTTTCCCTACCCGTGCACCCATGAGATGTCGTTGGACTTGGTCGTGGTCTATGCAGAAATAGATTTTTGTTTCTTCTTGTAGGAGGCCAGAGTGTATCTTCCCTTTCTTTTTTAGTTTCTGGGCTTTGGCAAAGATATTTTTGACCTGGGAAACTCCCTTTGCCTATTTCAGACGCCATGGCCACCTCTTCCACCCTCTGGTTAGCTTTTCCTGGGACATCCATAGGCCATTTTGAATCTTCAGTTATTTTTATGGCTGTTTTGAGAAGGGAATTCCAGCTTGTATTTTCATAGGCCTTGTTCCATAAATAATAGAACTAAGTTTTCATTAAGGCACTCAATGAGGTTGACTAAGTGATTTAGTGAGCCAATTACACTACAAGTTCTTAAAAATGTAATCCTTCATCACTGATTTTTGTTTTCTTTCATTACTTTAATTTTTTTTCTTTTATTACTTTTTCCTTTGGGGCAAAATGTTTTGAAAATTGACAATAAGAAAACCCTCTCTTGGGGTCATCTCAGAAAATGTCAGTGTCCTCACACTGCCAGGTTCTGTTTTATACCTCAGTGCCTTTGCCCATGTGTCTTCTGTGCCCGGCTAACTTCTGCTCCTCTTTTAAGGCACTGGGTGGTATCACCTCCTCCAGAAAGCCTGTCCTGGTTCCCTTAGTTTAGATATTCATCCTTTGGAGAGGAGGCCCCTTGTTTTATTTATCTCTTTATACCATATAGCCAGAACAGAGCCAGACACACGTTAGTTCTCAGTGCTTGCTTGTTGAATGAAAGGGTGAGTCAGTATTAGAGGACTTAATAGCTAACGGATATTAGTCTTGACCAATGGGAGAAAGAAAGTGAAAACTCAACAAAGAGAGAAATAGAGGGAGCCCCAAGCCAGTCCTAGAGTCTGAGAGGACCAGGAAAGAGGATTGAGGAGAGGTGGATGTACAGGCAGTGTCTCTCCATCCTGCTCATATTGCCTTGGATATAGGAATATAAGGGGCTTTACCTGGCAGTCATAATGGGAGATTTTTTTCACTTGTCTCCAACTCTAGAATTTTTCTTGTCTGCTTGCCACACCCTCCAATTACTCAGATCTGCAAAGGCCTCGCTCCTCTAGCAGGGCAAAGTCTCTCAAACCATGGTTTCCAATTTCCCGTACCCTGATGGGAAAGCTGTTCCTTTCCATCTCTCTCTCTTCAATTTTAATAGCTCTGGAAAGAAGCTATGATGCTGGTATCCCTCTACTCTCTTTAATCTTCTGGGTTGTCAGGCCAACGAAATAGCTGGATCTATGCTATATACCAAATGCTTCTATGTCGCTTCAGTAGCAAAAAGGCTATTTAGCAGTTTAGAGGCTCACAGACCCGGTTTATGATTAAGCTGGCTCATCTGATGGATTCACATACTTTGTACCTTGAAGGGCAATAGTCACTCACCACTGCAGTGGTGCAATATTGAAACGTATTGCAAACAATCTCATCCTTCTAGGCTCCTGAACTATTCTGAGCTTCTTTGTCCTCCCCCTTATGGCCCCCAACTTTGTCCATAGTTAGTTGCCTTTTTCACGTTGGCTGGGGTAAGGACTCTGAAGCATTTCAGCCTTCTTAATGCATCCTTTCCCAGCTTGAACCAGCTGTCCTTCTTTGTGGCTGCATTTTGATGCTTGAGATGATTGTCTATATTCTGATTCGAAAAGTGCTCTTCTGTTCTTGGGAGTAAGGTGGTATTTGGAAATCTGATGAATAAACAGACTCAAGTTTTCTCTTTCCATCAGAAGGAGGAAGAAAATTCTTCCCTCCCCTATTTCTGTAATTTTTTCCTGCAGAAGGGAAGTTAAATCTTCCCCTCCTCTGCCTGCCGGATCCTCTTCCATGTTTGGAGAGGGCAGTGAGTTAGTGGTTCCTGGCTGAAACAGAACCGCCCCACTAATGAGAAAATAACAGTCAAACTCAATTTTCTAATTTTAGACTAAAAATCAAGCAGCTTTTAAATTTTGAAAGATCTCATGCCATTTATTTCAAGAGCGATGTGTTATTTAGTACTTGGCCTAAACTGGGCCAACCTATTGGAGTATTTTGTGATCATCATGCTGCCCAGGGTTCCAGAATTGCTGCTGGGTCTTTATAAAATGGCTTCCCTTTTCTCCTTGGGGATTGTGAAAATGTACAAAGAAAATCACTGTGGCTGGGAAAATCTGCTTTATTATTCAGAAAGCACTGCTGCTTGCTTCTGTGGGAGTGTTTCCCAGGAATAGTCTTAATTATTGATGGCTAAATTCTCATTACTTTATGGAAGCTGAACTTTTAAGGGGAACAAGAGGGAACTTTCCTTTGCTAATTGGTAGTACACAATGTTTTCCTCACAGCTATGTGTTGTGTGCTAAGTCACTGAGTTGAATCTGACTCTTTGCGACCCCATGGTCTGTAGCCCGCTAGGCTCCTCTGTCTATAGGGATTCTACAGGTAAGAATACTGGAGTGGGTTGCCATGTTCTCCTCCGGGGGATCTTCCCAACTCAGGGATCGAACCTGTGTCTCTTAGGTCTCCTGCATTAGCTGGTGGGTTCTTTGCCACTAGCGCTACCTAGGAAGCCCCCATATCTGTAGATGAAGTTATTTGCAGAAAATGGAGGTAAGAAAGTATGGCGAGAGGAGAAGAGAAGAGGAGGCAAGAGGAAGGGGAAGCAGGTGAGGAGAATATAAACTGACTTCATGTCTGGAATCCTTTGAGACCCTTCCTAGCTTTAGTGAGAACTTACCACTACTTAGCTCTTCCATGTATAAGTATGTAACAGAGAGACAAATCCTTGTGGATAAAAAACAACACCGTTGCCTTCTGTAAGGATGTTTCTCTTTGTAGGAGAAGTGTCTTTGTTCTGCTGGATCCTTGGTGGGCTTGGATATGAAATCTGAATATGAAGAGATAGCTGAGCTCTGAGGTTGAGGGGTTGAGAGCAGGGGTTGAGAACACAGACTTGCTCTCTAAAGTACGTGGAGGAGATATTAGAGTTGGGGGCATGGAGTAGGGTCTTGAAGAGACAGCATGTGGAAAGGGGCGGAAGTGGATGGAGAGCAATGCAGTCTTTGTGGTGACCCAGGAGGTTAAAGTGGCTCTTGAAAACCTCCTGTTGTTGTTCAGTCGCTAAGTTGTGTTTGGCTCTTCGTGACCCCATGGACGGCAGCATGCCAGACTTCCCTCTTCTTCAGTATCACCTGGAGTTTGCCCAAGATCATGTCCATTGATTCGGTTGTTTGTTGTGGAACACCGTTTTGGCAAAAGTTGACTTACACCAAGAACTCTTAAGTCACCCTCCCAGTGGTGGGATATTCAAGGGTCTTTTAGTCTAATGCTTAATGTGATGTTGTTTGTATTGTGGTATAATCCCCTTTCCCAGGGAGTTCTTTGTGTAAGTCAACTTTTGCCAAAATGGCGTTGCGCAACAAACAACACCCAAGCCTCAGAGACTTACAACAGGAATTTTTCTTTTTTGTTCGTGGGTCTCTGGGGTTGACTGCAGTGACTGTGCTACAGGCTGCTGGTCTCTCCCTGTGGGTTTTATTTTGGGGGGCCAGCAACCTTCAGTCTTTTGGAAAGCCCTCTCTGGGCATGGTTACCACTCCTGTGCAGGGCCCTGAAGTAGGGTTTCTACTTGCTTCTTTGTTTTCTTGTATATTAATAGAATAAGGGAAAGGAGTGAGTTGTAAATCATGTTGCCTCCATATACATCAGGATGACATGATACTGGAAATCATTCAGCAGCAGTAGGAGCACAAAGCCAGGTGACCAAGACTATGGAAGTTGTCTCACACCTATGTCTATCATTTGCAGAAATCCTGTGCTTGTAGAACGGCTGGCCTTTCTCCATCCACACCATCCACACCCTGAGCATTCACACTGATCCTTTTCTTTTTTTTTTTTTTTTTAGGGGCAAGAAACTCTAACTTACATCTCTGTTACATGTGAGCTTTGAGACTAGTAAAATAAACCAGCCCACATTCTTGAGGCCGTCTCATTTTATACAATCATTTTGGTTTTCCAAATTAAAAAAATCACCTTATTGGTTCTCAATCATCCTAGTAGAGCCCTGGGATGAGTCAGTTTCCTGTCCACGTTTTCAGTATCGCCTCTGCCGATATGGCTCACCAGGTGAAGAATCCACCTGCTGTGCAGGAGACCCAGGAGATGCAGGTTTGATCCCTGGGTTGGGGAGATTCCCTGGAGAAGGAAATAGCACTCCACTCCAGTGTTCTTGCCTGGGAAATATCATGGACTGAGGAGCCTGGAGGGCTATACTCCATGGAGTCGCAGAGAGTCAGACACAACCAAGGGGCTAAGCACACATGCCTCTATAAATATATCTGGCAAGGAAAGGGAGAGACTTTTTTTTTTTTGCTAAATGCTGTAAACTATTGAATCTGAAAGTTCAACTCCTGTCTTTTCATGCTTCTTTTACAGGCTCCACTAAGGAACCCAAGAAAAAAGCGAAAACAAAGTGAAAACCCGCAGCTCAGTGTCTGTCTCAGTTTCCACTAGCTTTCTGTGGCTTCCTAAGTGCAAAGTAGTTCTTTTTTAGATTAGAACATTTGCAAGTTGGCAGTTTTTGAGAAGTGTATCATCCATACAGTCATTTTTAGACAACTCACCACCATAATCATTTCTTTCCCCCAAATGGAAGCTTATTTTCTGTTTCATTTCCTTTTTCTATTTTGCAGAACAATCCTTGGCCTGATCTGAGAAAGAGAAAAAGGAAAACATTAATATTCTTTTTCTCCAAAATGAGGCAGGGACAAAGAGAGAGTAAAGTATATTTTTTAAAAAAGGGAGGATGAGGTTAAAGGAAATAGATCAGTCCCTTGAGTGGATCATTTTTGTCGTGGAGGATCTCCCTGAGTAGCTCATCTCTTTATGGCCTTGCCATTTCCCTTGTCCACTGTTTACTTTTCTTATGCAGAAAACAGAGTGGGGAAGCAGTTTCAGTCATTTGTCCTCATTATTGTCCCCTTCTTCCTGATTGCTGATGCTTCTAGGGTTGCCTGCTCACAAGTATGGCCTTCTCTTGTCTGCTGTTACTCTTTCAAAGGAGACCTGTGTATTGAAGAAATATTGTATTAGGTTCTTGTTGGTTCAGTACAGTTCAGTCGCTCAGTCGTGTCCGACTCTTTCCAACCCCATGAATCGCAGCACCCCAGGCCTCTCTGTCCATCACTAACTCCTGGAGTCCACCGAAACCCATGTCTATCCAGTCGGTGATGCCATCCAGCCATCTCATCCTCTGTTGTCCCCTTCTCCTCCTGNTAGTCAAGGCTATGGTTTTTCCAGTGGTCATATATGCACGTGAGAGTTGGACGGTAAAGAAAGCTGAGTGCCGAGGAATTGATGCTTTTGAACTGTGGTGTTGGAGAAGACTCTTGAGAGTCCCTTGGACTGCCAGGAGATCCAACCAGTCCATTCTGAAGGCGATCAGTCCTGGGTGTCATTGGAAGGACTGATGCTAGAGCTGAAACTCCAGTACTTTGGCCGCCTCATGCGAAGGGTTGACTCATTAGAGAAGACTCTGATTCTGGGAGGGATTGCGGGCAGGAAGAGAAGGGGATGACAGAGGATGAGATGCCTGGATGGCTTCACTGGCTCGATGGACATGAGTTTGAGTGAATATTCGGAGTTGGTGATGGACAGGAAGGCTCGGTGTGCTGTGATTCATAGGGTCGGAAAGAGTCGGACATGACTGAGCGACTGAACTGAACTGAACTGCCTTACAGAATTGTGTTGGTTTCTGCCATCAGTTCAGTTCAGACAGNTGGCTCGATGGACATGAGTTTGAGTGAATATTCGGAGTTGGTGATGGACAGGAAGGCTCGGTGTGCTGTGATTCATAGGGTCGGAAAGAGTCGGACATGACTGAGCGACTGAACTGAACTGAACTGCCTTACAGAATTGTGTTGGTTTCTGCCATCAGTTCAGTTCAGACAGTCACTTCCACTGTATAATCATAAGGGATTTGATTTAGGTCATGCCTGAATGGTCTAGCAGTTTTCCCTGCTTCCTTCAATTTCAATCTGCCATATATCAACATGAATTGGTCATAGGTACATGTATGCCCCCTCCCTCTTGAGTCTCTTTCCCACCTTCCACCACCTCCACCCCACCCCATGCACCCTGCACATTTCTTTCTCATTGTAGCCTTTTCTAATGGTGAGAAGGGGCTGAGAAAAGGGACTCCTGTGATTTTCTCTATAACTTCCTTGGAAATCAGGGGTAGTCCTTGAGAACCAATAGTTGTGAGTACAGGTGACAAAGCAGGAGTTTGGGCAGATGTGAAAATATTGATTGTTTGGGGCTTAATTATTCTCCCAAAGGAAGAAAACAGATCGTTTCTCCCAGTTGAGAAAATTATATAAAGTTGAGTGGTCAAACTGGTGGAAGGGGAAGAGGTAGTATTAGCAGTTACAGGTAAATCTCGAGATTTACAGGTAAATCTGGAAGTGGGAGTTGCCATCTCTAGACATTGGAGGAAAGGTGCCCTTTCCCCCCTCAAGACCCAGGGTAACGGTGCCCAAGTAGGAAACTTCCAGGGAGGTGCCCTTCCATCACCAAGCTTGCCTCTTCCCTCCCGCTGCCCCCAAGTCCCTCCCTTGCTGGCTTCTTTCCCTTTGTCCTTCACTGCACCTTTATCTCTAAGACTGTTAAGTATGTGTTTTAATGTTTGTAGGCCCTTTTGCTTTTATTTTAAATAGTGTTTAATTTAAAAATTTAATAACGTCAGCGTCAATACCAGCTCCCTTTAATTTTTTTTTTAATTGAAGTATTGTTGATTGACAGTGTTGTGTTAGCTTCGCGTGCACGGTGCAGTGATTCTCTTACAGATTCTTTTCCCACGTAGTTCATTACAAAACATGAGTGTGGTTTCCTGTGCTTGTTGGCTTATTTCACATATAGTAGTGTATCATCTTAATCCTAACCTCCTGTTTTATCCCTCTGCCATCCCTTTCCCCTTTGGGAACCACAAATTTGTACTCTGTATCTATGGATCTATTTCTGTTCCATAAATAAGTTTTTTGTCTTTTTTTTTAAATTTTGATTCCACATATAAGTGGTATCATATGGAATTTGTCTTGGGCTTCCCAGGTGGTACTAGTGGTAAGGAACCCACCTGTCAATGCAGGAGATGTAAGAGATGTGGGTTTGATCCCTGGGTAGGAAAGATCCCCTGGAGGAGAGCACGGAAACCCACTCCAGTATTCTTGCCTGGAGAATCCCGTGGACAGAGGAGCCTGGCGGGCTATCAGTCTATAGGGTCACAAGGAGTCAGACCCGACTGAAGCGACTTAGTATGCACGCACGGTTTACTTCACTTAGTCTAATCATCTCTTAGCCCATACATGTTGCTAATAATCTCTCAGCCCATACATGATTTCATTCCTTTTCATGGTTGAGTAATATTCCACTGTGGAGAAGGCAATGGCACCCCACTCCAGTACTCTTGCCTGGAAAATCCCATGGATGAAGGAGCCTGGTAGGCTGCAGTCCACGGGATCGCTAAGAGTTGAACACGACTGAGCGAGTTCACTTTCACTTTTCACTTTCCTGCACTGGAGAAGGCAATGGCAGCCCACTCCGGTGTTCTTGCCTGGAGAATCCCTGTGTGTGTCTGTATGTATACTGTTTATTGAGCATATCTGTAATGTCTTTCTATGCATTTAATCATCATCATAAGACGGCATATAATTGTGTATATGTGTGCTCAGCTGCTCGTCGTGTCCAACTTTCTGTGGCCCCGTGGACTGCCAGGCTTCTCTGTCTGTGAAATTTTCCAGGCAAGAAACCTGGAGCAGGTTGCCATTTCCTACTCTTGGAATCCATAACCCTGCTTTCCTCCACTTCTGAAATGAGGAAATAGAAGTCAGAGAGGTTAAATCACTTACGTTGTTTCTGTCAAAGAGGCACTGAAAGAGCATTAATTGGAACACATGCTTCCCTCATTTGAAAGTCTGTTTTCTAGACTTTATTATGTTACCAATATCATGTTATTATGTTAACAGCTGCCCCCCTGCATACCGTCTCCAAAATTCCTGGAACTCACAATTTCCTCTCTAATTTCCACATGTAGCATCAGAGTTTTTAGCAAAGAATCTCATTGTGGGAATGTATTTAGCTTTAATAATAGAGATGGGGCCACACTCATGACCAGGTCTATGTGTCAGGGGTCTGCTGTGCAAAGGAAGAGATGCTTTGGTCAGTTAGGGTGTAAGATTCCAGAAGCTTCGTTAGAGAAAATATGGAAGACATGAATTCATTCACTGTACTCCACAGACGGTTACTCTTTGTGAATCTGTAGCCTTCAGAAAAGAAACAATTCCACTTGAAAACAAAACCACCCAAACAGTCCTCCCCTTTCTTACTTCCAAGTGTTTGTTAAGTGAGTTTTATTTCAAAATACTTGTTTTTTTTTTTTTTAAATGGAGAAGAATCTCAGTGTCAAGGGGTCCTGGATCAGCCCCTCTGATGGAAGCTCAGTCTTTATTCTCAGCAAGGGAGTAAAACTCTAGGCTAAAGAATTTAATTCCCACCCCATCTGCCTTCCACTTCTCTTTCCTTCGCCAGCCCCACCTTCTAAATGTTCTTGCCCAGAGGGCAGGGATGAGAGAGACTTGCAGGTAACCAGGGTGAACCGTGCTATTTAGCAAAAGCTCTGCTTGGTAGGCAAAGTGGTCTTTTTTCTCTTTGTCAGTCTAGTGAAGAGAGAAGTACGCGAAGAGAAACACACCTCTTCTGCTCCCTCCTGTAACCGATTCCTACACCTTGGATGCTGTGATTACGTCTGGGATCTGTCCGGCATGCCACAGCTCCTGTGTTTGATCTCCAGGTACCGGGAACCCACACCCTCACAGCAGCAGGCGTTTGTTTGGTCAGTCCTGAAATGTTTGGTTCGTTATGATGTTTGGCAGTGATTGATAAATAGGAAAAATGATAGCAACAAAACTCATCAAATTTAATTTTAATTTTCAGATGGAATTTGACTCCTGAATTCCAGAGGTTAGAAGGCCAGAGCTAGTTCCCTTGCTTGCTGGTCTTTGTAAAAAGCATAGTAATTAAGATTGTTGTTGTTTAAATCATTAAGTCCTGTCTGACTCTTTTGTGACCCCTTGGACTGTAGCCCGCCAGGCTCCTCTGTCCGTGAGATTTCCCAGGCAAGAACACTGGAGTGGGTCACCATTTCCTTACCAAGGGGGATCTTTCCGACCCAGGGATTGAACCTGGATCTCCTGAATTGGGAGGTGGGTTCTTTACCACTGAGGCACCGGGGAAGTCCATGGTAATTAAGATAGCCCGTGAAAACGACTGCTGTGCTATTTGCCTGGCTTTATCTAGAATACAGTTAAAGATCATAAACAGTATTTACTGAGTAACTACTCTGTGTTAATGGATTCCCAGGTGGCACTAGTGGTAAAGAATCTTCCTGCCAGTGCGGGAGACACAAGAGGCACAGGTTCGATCCCTGGGTTGAGAAGATTTGCTGGGAGTAGGAAATGGCAGCCTGCTCCAGTACTGCCTGGAAAATTCCATGGACAGAGAAGCCTGGCAGGCTATAGTCCCTGCGGCTGCAGAGACTTGAACATGACTAAGCGACTGAGCTCACACACACACACACATTCTGTGTTAAGTTTATTTGTATATAAACTTATTTAACACTCTGTGTTCAATAGTATTTCTCTAAATCTTCACTAGTTCCATGAGGTTGGTAAGCTTTTACCCATTTTATGTATAAGGAAACTGAGGCTCAGAGAGTTGGAAAATTTCCTCAAAGTCATGTTGAAAGGACTAGGACTCAAAAGCCCATGAATGCTCTTTTAATATAATACACTGTTACAATAGCCAGGATTTGCTGGAGAAACAGAACATTTTCTCTCTCTGTTTTTTGTGACAGTGTTAGTTACTCAGTCGTGTTTGACTCTTTTGTGACCCCATGGGAGCCCACCAGGCTCCTCTGTCCATAGGTTTCTCCAGGCAAGAACACTGGAGTGGGTTGCCATTTCCTTCTCCACGGAATCTCCCCTGTCCTGGGAATGAGCCTGCGTCTCTTACCTCTCCTTCATTGGCAGGCAGACACTTTACCACTAGTGCCACCTGGGAAGCCCAAGTCTATTTGTTGGTGGCACCCAAAGATACCTGACGGGTGTTGTTTTTCTTTAACATATTATGAATTCTCCTCAGATATGTTCCAGATTCTTTAAGTAACCCATTATAGATTTATTTACCTATTAATTTGTTCCAAGTACTATTAAAAAAATAATATGCTGAAAATCCTAAAGGCAATATGCATGGTACTAAAAACGTCAAAAGTGCAGATGAGTACGGATTAAAAAGTAAACATTTCTCTTTTCGCCCTTTTTATTCCTCAGGGCTATCTCTCAGATGCAACTGTAGTAAATAATTCTTTGCATTTGTGCCAGAATTGTTTCATGCACACACAAGAATATGTGTGTACATATAGGGACCTGCGATCCATTTATCTCATTACTGGGGAGGATACATTCAGGGAAAAGAATCCTAAGCAGATGATCCAACCTTATCTCCTTATCAGCATGGTATCTAGACCACTGAGCAACAGGCTAATAATACTTCTTAGCTGGAGAGTCTTTATCTATGGAATGTTTTAGAACCACCCTGAATTAGGATTGCTTACAGTAAACAAATTTACAGTCCATGGAATTATGAGGCATGACTCTGGAGAATATCACATAAACTATATGATTCTCTGGAGAATAAAAATGGAGGAAGTGTTTCTTAACTAAAAATCTTCTTGCTATTTGAGATGACCCATGAAACTCATTAGAGAATCCATCTATTATTCTGGACCAGAACATCATTCCTAATAAGAGAATCTGTACCCATGTAGCGTAATTAATTAAACCAGTACTCTACTGATGGAATTTAGGTTGTTTCAATTTTGTTTATTTTGTTAGTACAATGCTACAGGGCACATCTTTATAAACATATGTTTATATATTTGTTTCAGTGTATCTGTAGTTGTTAAGACGATATTAGGTCAAAGATTTGGAGAAGGAAATGGCAACCCACTCCAGTACTCTTGCTTGGAAAATCCTATGGACGGAGGAGCCTGGTAGGCTGCAGACCATGTGGTTGCTAAGAGTCGGACACAACTGAGCGACTTCACTTTCACTTTTTGCTTTCAGGCATTGGAGAAGGAAATGACAACCCACTCCAGTATTCTTGCCTGGAGAGTGCCAGAGAAAGAGGAGCCTGGTGGGCTGTTGTCTATGGGGTCGTACAGAGTCAGACACGACTGAAGCGACTGAGCAACAGCAGCAGGTCAAAGATTATGTTTACCTGCATCTTTACCCATTTTATTCTTCCTTTCCCCCACTGCTGCTGCTAAGTCACTTCAGTCATGTCCGACTCTGTGAGACCCCATAGACAACAGCTCACCAGGCTCCTCGTCCCTGGAATTCTCCAGGCAAGAACACTGGAGTGGGTTGCCATTTCCTTCTCCAATGCATGAAAGTGGAAAGTGAAAGTGAAGTCGCTCAGTCGTGTCCGACCCTCAGCGACCCCATGGACTGCAGCCTTCCAGGCTCCTCTGTCCATGGGATTTTCCAGGCTACTACACCCATNAATTCTCCAGGCAAGAACACTGGAGTGGGTTGCCATTTCCTTCTCCAATGCATGAAAGTGGAAAGTGAAAGTGAAGTCGCTCAGTCGTGTCCGACCCTCAGCGACCCCATGGACTGCAGCCTTCCAGGCTCCTCTGTCCATGGGATTTTCCAGGCTACTACACCCATATAAAAATATTGTCAAGACAACCTAAGACCTGGTATCATTTCATCTGTAGAAACTTTAGTGCATTGCTGTAAGAGTTACAGAATCTCTTTTTTAGCACCACATCTTAGGTAAAAGGGTATTCCATTTATCAGTTCAGTTCAGTTCAGTCACTCACTCATGTCTGACTCTTTGTGACCCCATGAACCTCAGCACACCAGGCCTCCCTGTCCATCACCAACTCCCAGAGTCCACNCAACAGTTAGAACTGGACATGGAACAACAGACTGGTTCCAAATAGGATAAGGAGTACGTCAAGGCTGTATATTGTCACTCTGCTTATTTAACTTGCAGAGTACATCATGAGAAATGCTGGGCTGGAAGAAGTACAAGCTGGAATCAAGATTGCCGGGAAAAATATCAATCAGCCTAGATATGCAGATGATACCACCCTTATGGCAGAAAGTGAAGAAGAACTAAAGAGCCTCGGAGAGTGAAAAAGTTGGCTTAAAGCTCAACATTCAGAAAACTAAGATCACGGTATCCGGTCCCATCACTTCATGGCAAATAGATGGTGAAACCGTGGAAACAGTGGCTGATTTAATTTTTCTGGGTTCCAAAATCACTGCAGATGGTGACTGTAGCCATAAAATTAAAAGATGCTTACTCCTTGGAAAGAATGCTACGACCAACCTAGACAGCATATTAAAAAGCAGAGACATTACTTTGCCAACAAACATCCATCTAGTCAAGGCTATGGTTTTTCCAGTGGTCATGTGTGGATATGAAAGTTGGACTGTAAAGAAAGCTGAGGACCGAAGAATTGATGCTTTTGAACTGCGGTGTTGGAGAAGACTCTTGAGAGTCCCTTGGACTGCAAGGAGATCCAACCAGTCCATCCTAAAGGAGATCAGTCCTGGGTGTTCATTGGAAGGGCTGATGCTGAAGCTGAAACTCCAATACTTTGTCCACCTAATGTGAAGATCTGACTATTTGAAAAGACTCTGATGCTAGGGAAAGATTAAGTGCAGGAGGAGAAGGGGATGACAGAGGATGAGATGGTTGGATGGCATCACTGACTCAATGGACATGGGTTTGGGTGGACTCTGGGAGTTGGTGATGGACAGGGAGGCCTGGCGTGCTATCATCATGGGGTTGCAAAGAGTTAGACACGACTCAGGAACTGAAGTGAACTGAACTGAACTGAGCTGATCTCATCCCCCCTCTTGCCCCCTTCTCCTCCCGCCTTCAATCTTTCCCACCATCATGGTCTTTTCCAGTGAGTCAGCTCTTTGCATCAGGTGGCCAAAGAATTCGAGCTTCAGCTTTAGCATCAGTCCTTCCAATGAGTGTTCAAGGTTGATTTTCTTTAGGGCTGAGTGATTTGATCTCCTTGGAGTCCAAAGGACTCTCAAGAGTCTTCTTTGGCATCAGAATTCAAAAGCATCAATTCTTTAGGCCTCAGCCTTCTTTATGGTCCAACTCTCATATCCATACATGACTACTGAAAAAACCATTGCTTTTACTATATGAATCTTTGTCAGCAAAGTGATGTCTCTGCTTTTTAATATGCTGTTTATATTTGTCGTAGCTTTTCTTTCAATGGGCAAAGATTTCTTAATTTCATTGCTGTAGTTGCTGTCTGCAGTGATTTTGGAGCCCAAGAAAATGAAATCTGTCACTGCCTTCACTTTTTCCCCTTCGATTTGCCATGAAGTGACGGGACTAGATCCTATGATCTTAGTTGTTGAATGCTGAGTTTCTAACCATCTTTATCACCCTCCTCTTTCACCTTCATCAGAGGCTCTTAAATTCCTCTTTGCTTTCTGTCATTAGAGTGGTGTCATCTGCTTATCTAGATTGTTGATATTTCTCCTGGCAACCTTCATTCCAGCTGTGATTCATCCAGCCTGGCATTTTGCATGATGTGCTCTGCATATAAGTTAAATAGGCAGGGTGACAATGTGCAGCCTTGATGTACTCCTTTCCCAGTTTTGAACCAGTCTGTTGTTCCATGTCCATTTCTAACTGTTTCTTCTTGACCTGCATACAGGTTTCTCAGGAGACAGGTAAAGTGTATTTTGCTGTATGCTTTCTATTTGTCCCACTGTTTTTTGTTCCATTTTCTTGTCCTCAGTGGATTAACTAAATATTTTCTGTCCCCTGATTTTTATCTCCACTCTTGGCTTTTTGGGTATTCCTTTTTGTTTTAGTTTTCAGTGATTTCTCTAGAATTTACAGTATACATCTTTGACTCATTACAGTGTAATCTGCCTTCAAATAATATTATGTAAGTGTGTATACAAAATCTTAAAGCAGCGTCCTTTCCGCTTTGTGCTTCTGCTGTCAGATGTTTTACTTCTATTTGAGTCATAGGCCCTATTTTTATTATCACTATTTTCGCTTTAAACCCCAATTATATTTTAAAGAGTTTTGAAATGAGAAAAATATCTTTTTTTATAACTATGGAACTTTTGGGGGGGTTGTTTGACATTTTAGTTGTATTGTCCGTTTGTTGTTTGTCTCTTTTGAAGAGATTCAGAAGTTTAGCCACATGGCCACCTTGCCTCAGTCCTCAAGTCATTTTCTAATCTGTTCACATGTGTAGCCCATGTAACTTCTCAGGGGTCACGTGTTAATAGCTGTACTTGTTTGAAGTAATACTTCCCTTTGTTTTCCCTTAAATGCTAGTGTTTAAATGTGTGTGTGTGTGTGTGTGTGTGTGTGTGTGTGTGTGTGTGTGTGAGATCTGGGATGAAGGACTATTCTAAACATAGTAGTAGTAGTAGTTTAGTCACTAAGTCATGTCTGACTCTTGTGACCCCATGGACTATAGCCCTCCAGGCTCCCCCATCCATGGGATTCTCCAGACAAGAACACTGGAGTGGGTTGCCATTTCCTTCTCCAGGATTCTAAACATAGATACCAGTTTTTTAAATGGGGATTTGAAGGACAGTCTTTGTTGCCAAAGCTGTTGCAAAAGTACCATAAACATTGCTTAAATATTCAGGCTTTATGTTACAGTCTCCTTTGGAAGTGTTGGCTAACTGCAAAGTTTTTGTTGACTATAATCCACGAATTCCTCACTTATCCACTGGTCATTACTCTGGCAACCTCATCTCCATGGAACACTGGAGAAAATAAGGAAGTAAAACAAATGGTTTCTAAACAGCTCAACTAGATGGATCAAGGTCATTAGAAATAAATTGCAAATATTTGACTAAAAGAAGAACTCCTGACTCAAAATATGCTTGCTTTCATTGAAAAATGTCATTCTAACTAGCTGGGCTGATTGGTTTCTTTGCCTACAGCAAAAGGAAGAGAGAGGGAGGTAGGGGTGGTAGGGAGAGAAATGAGGAATAAGCGAAACATTGTGTAGAGGAAGACATAAGAACCAAAGTTCACATATTGCTTTGGACTGCAGCTCAGCACAGCTAGCGTGGTCCATCCGTGTTCTCTGCACGGTTGCTGACACGTGATGTTCTGTAAACACGATCTAAACAAACAAAAACATGTGACTCAGAAGCCGAGGGGACATAGAAGAACTGCATGATGTTGAAAGAAGAATTTTAAAAAAGGTAACACTTACAGGCTACTCTGTGATTAGGCAGAGAGTTCTTTCTACTACGCTGCACGCTGCAGCAGGAACATTTCTATTTAGGGAGAATAGAAGTCAGCGTGAAGCACGAGCTCCCCTTGCTACCAGCGATGTGTGATTCAGAAAAGGTTACATTTTGGAACCTGGGCGAGTCCTTATTGCCTTCAGAAATGATTTCTATAAAAACCCCTCACACCTTCCTTCCTTCCTTCCGCCTCCCCCCGACTCAATCTCCATTTCTATCTTTGTCTCTCTATCTAGTTGTTTCGCCTCTTCATACTGAAGAAACCCTTTTGTGCCACGGATATCTCCTTTACCTGATCATGTTGCTAAAGTGATATGTTTCTGTATGCAGAGTAGATGCTAGAAGTAATTCTTTGTTCAACAAATTCATGGACGAAAAAAATGTTCATAGTGATTTATACATACCCATACCCTAAATTCTAACCTTAAATTCTAGAAAATGTGCACACTTTGTAAAGAAGGACAGACAGTTCTGCTCTCTTAATGATGATCTATTCATTCAGTTTGCCCCCTGATATGTTATTCTCCTCAAGATTTTTAAACTGAAAATTGCTACTAATGATAATCGTCAAGGCAGGTGGCACTCACTGAGTGGTGAGTGTGTGCGTGTATGTGTGTGCGTGCATGTGTGTGCCCCAGGAACTCTGCAAAAGGCTTTCATGGATGATGATTTAATTCTCACTACACTCTGCCGGGGGCCAGCGTGAGGAACTCTGCCCATGGCAAAGGTCCTGAGGAAGGCTTGGCATATGCAAAGTCATGATCAAGCCTCAGGAAACACCCCCGTAAAGTCAGAGGTGTAGGTGAGAGCATAAAACAAGACTTTGGTTTTGGAGGTAGATGCTGGGGAACAGGGAGTTTCCTGAGGCTTGATCAGGCCTTTGCGTATACCAAGCCTCCTTCTTTGTGACCTTTGCCACGGGCGGAGTTCCTCACGCAGATCCCCGGCATTTCCCCCTTTTTTGTTTTTTTAAAGCAATCAAGTGTAGCTCAGTCCCGAGCTTCTGAATGCTCTGCCGAAGAATCCTGACAATACAAGGAAGAATGATTATAATAAGTAAGATTAGAGCACTAACCCTAACCCTTTGCCGTGGGCAGAGTTCCTCATGCTGGCCCCCGGCAACACTCGAGAAAGTAGGATATCTAATCTTATATGTGGGGAATTGAGACTTGCAGAGGTGAGTTTCCAAAGTCCGAGTTTACACATCGAGTCCGTGGCAGAGCTGGGACCTGAGTGTCTATGGTCTGACTCCCAAACCTACGCTTTAACATTCATACGATGTGCTTCTTTCTCCCATCATCTCCAGAAATAAAGTAGCAAACAATAGCTCAGTATCTGTTTTAATCACACTGAGTAAAATACAGCTTTCCTTTGCTGTCATTCAGTCATGACAATGGCAGAGTGCAATTAAACTAACCCTTAGTATGAAAAGGGGCTCCCCAGGTGGCTCAGTGGTTAAGAATCCGCCTGCAATGTGGGAGACCCGGGTTCGATCCCTGGGTTGGGAAGATCTCCTGGAGAAGAAAATGGCTAACCACTGCCGTATTCTTGCCTGGAGAATTCCATGGACAGAGGAGCTTGGCGGGTTACAGTCCATAGGGTTGCAAAAGAGTCAGACACGACTGAGTGACTAACAGTTTGAGAAGAGAGTAGGAAAATACATATATCTGTTCATAGGCACAGTTAATTAATTTCATAATGGTCAGTTACTTGTCTCCCTCCCCCTCTCCCTTTTCTCTTGAATTTGATGAATGTATAGCTAAAACAGGTAATTCAGGAAGCTTTATCTTCCATCTTGCTCCTCTCCAGTTTGCTGGCTATTCCAAATAATCTGAATAATTTCATTATTTCCTGACTTCCGTTTCCTTTTGGAGTACTTTGGTCGTAGTTTTCATTTCTCTTCTCAACTAGCTAGATCTTAATTCATATCACAATGTCGTTCCATCCATCTGGATAACATTCACAAAACACACTTTTGAAACTATTTTCATTCAGAGGGCCCAAAGAATAAAACAAGCCAGGCTGACTGTATGGTTCTTGTGTAGCAACTGACAGGAAAATACTCAGTTTAATTTTCTTGGTGTCCAGATAGGGAACAAAATATGCCACCAATTTCTTTTCCTAAACAGAGCAAACCAATATGTACACATGCCTGAGGGCCTAGGGACACAGGGATGCTTTGTATATGACTTTAATAAAAAACATGTTTTTCTTTTAAAATCTTCCATGAGCAAGATGGGAATCCAGGGGTTGAGGATGTGCAAAGGATGGCAACAGTTGGGAATAAAGAAAAATGAGGCGAGTGAGAGCGAGAGGAACTGATAAGATAAAATGCGTTTAGGCTGTCGATCAGATGTCAGAAGCCATGCCCTGATGTTCTGAAACTGCCTTTTTATGTTGCATTTCTCAAAGGTGAGCTCAGAGTGCAAGCTTTAGTGATCTTCTGGGAAGGAGCCAAACAAGAATAAACACAGTAGCGACAGCATATGTTATGATTTCTTCCCATTCTCAGTTTACCAAGATTATTAACAGAGACTTTTTAGACAAAAATGAGAGTAGTGGTTTGTTTTCTGGTTATATTGCCTCTCTATGCTGCTTCTCTCTGTTGCTTCTTGCTAGCCTGGTCTTTCTTCTCGAGGTTCCCCATTTTGAGTATCATTAAGCATGTCAATATCTGTTCTCCAATCCTTGTCTTGACCTTAATAGTCACGGCCGAGAAATTGTTTTCTACCCTTCTTTCTTTGGCTGGAGTAATTCCACTCATTCTGTGAGCTTATTAATTTCCCCCCCTCATGTTTGATAAGGACATTTTACAGGGCAATCATGACTCAGAGTGCAGAATGGAATATAAAGTTAGAACTCCATTTTTTTTTTTTTTTTGTAAGCAGTTAATCAGAGGGTGAGCAATCTGAAGTTGTTCCCTGACTTAAACGTTCACATCTGATTGCTTTCCTACTCAGCTTCATTGTCAACCGCCTCTGGGTGTCTCAAACAGCTCAGTAATGACAGCACCTGGGTTGGGGTAATGGTCACAATCCTGTTTTGATGGTTTGCTTTATAGTTTTTTGCAGACTCAAATAGCCTGAGTACAGGTGCAGTCTGAGGAAGCTAAATGCTGCAGTATTAGATCTAGAAGCAGTTGAGATCTAAATGCCTGTGAACTCCAGGTCTTAACCCTCTCACCTCCTTATGCTTCTCTTGTGGTCTTAACTTGACCCAAGAGGACGCTTACAATCTGCTATCTTCTTTGCTTATTGATCTAAAGACGGGGTGACCTTGATAGAAAACTTCTGGTCTTTTGCAAGCAGTGTCGGTACTTAGCAGGAATTGCAGGCTCTCAGTTCTACTTTTACTCTGGGATCTGGTTGGCAGGCAGATCTATTCATTCCCCTCCCTGTGACTTGACATCAAATCATCCACCAGGAGGACCTCGACTCCCAGGGGAAAGGGGAAATGAGGAATGAATGAACCTTCTACTGGTTATAAGAATGTGACCAGTACAGAATTTCTCCTTTATTTTTCTAAAGCCCTTCTGCATTTTTCAGCCTACTTCTCTGAGCTAACCAGGCCAAAAGGAAAATGATTAAGTCTCAGAAGAGGCACGAATTGGCCTGAAGCTACAGAGGAAAAAGTTTTGGGGTGGACAGTTTGAAAGATGGAGAGTAAGAGTGATTAGGCAGTGGGAGAGAAGTCCCACCACTGCAGAGAGCTGGGGAAAGATCAGCCACGATATCAACATTAATGAGACAAAGCAAAGCCCCAGAGAATAAGCAAGGCTTGACTGGAAGGAGGAGGGCGGGAGGAAATCACAACAGGCAGCTGACAAGGAACGCTTTCCTGCTTACTTCCCCCCTTACAGTTTTCACAGGACAGGTTTTTTTTTGAGAGACAGTAAAACACCTTGATGGCAATTCTAGGCTATGTATTTAAACCGTGAAGATGATTCTTCATTTATTCAACACATAACTATTTTTTTAGCTCCTACTTTATGCCAGGTACTGAGTCAGCCTCTGAGAATATAGTTGTATAAGATAGAAATGATACAGTCTTATAGGGGAAAAAGTTGGGGGCTAGTGGCTCCCTTGGAGAAGGCACTGGCCCCCCACTCCAGCACTCTTGCCTGGAAAATCCCATGGACGGAGGAGCCTGGTAGGCTGCAGTCCATGGGGTCGCAAAGAGGAGTTGGACACAACTGAGCGACTTCACTTTCACTTTCCACTTTCATGCATTGGAGAAGGAAATGGCAACCCACTCCAGTGTTCTTGCCTGGAGAATCTCAGGGACGGGGGAGCCTGGTGGGCTGCTGTCTCTGGGGTCGCACAGAGTCGGACACGACTGAAGCGACTGGAAAAAAAAAAAGTAAAAGTGGCTCCCTGTGTGGAAGAGAGATAAGGAAGATGGACTAGGGACTCCCGAAGCTCAGAGTGCTGGGGAAAATGCTTCTCCCTCCCTGGTGGGAGGCACTGTCCTCAAACACAGCTTCTTATGGGACTGGAGTCCCGACCCTCCAGCCGGCTGCTTCTGCCATCTTGTAAGGCTGCCAGGTGCTGGCAGCTGGGACTCTGAGGATTCTTTGCAGAGTTGGTACCCTCTCCCTTCCCCTAGGACCTACTTCCTGTCTGAGTGTTTTCCCACTGACCAGCTTGCTTTCCTGCTTGTTCTGGAAGAAGGTAGAAAATGGGGGCTTTCCTGGCAGTCCCGTGGTTAAGACTCTGCACTTGTACTGCAAGGGTTGTGAGTTTGATCCTCAGTCGGGGAACCAAGATCCCATATGTCAGGCAGTACAGCCGAAAAAAAAAAAAAAATGAAATCAATACATGACTTTAAAAAAAGAAGGTAGACTAGCAGGAGGGCAGCCCTCGGTGTCCCTCCCACAGCAGAAACCTTGTGTCCACAGGTTCCTCCCTCACCCCGCAGGCTGTGTGAGGGATGATGAGAGAATGTGAGCTGGTGGACCTGTTTCAGTTGAGCCTATTTGCAAATTTGCTCAATAAAGTCCATACCTTGACTCTCGTTATGGGGTTTGACATTTGTCTTTCCCGTAGCTCTGCAGCCAGTTAAATTGGAATAGCAAATACGTGTTGTGGCTGGCACTCATTTTAAATGAGAACTGAATGTCCTTATGAGTGGCATGTGCTGCCATGGTCTCAGATCCCCACCAGCTCACTTATTTGTTAACTGCCCAGCCTCTGTGTACACTTGAAATTGCCTTCCTTGTGAGTGCAAGTGTGGTGTGTTACATACAGGGACGCCCAGGGCACCATGGGAGCATATGAGGTGGGGGGCTGATGTGTGGGACTTCAGAGGACGTGGCACTGAGGCTAAAACATGAAGGCTGAGGAGGAGTTAAGTAGGTGAAGAGCTGGGTGAAGATGCCGTGGACACAGACATGGAAGTGTTCCAGGCAGAGGAGCCCGTGGAAAAGGCCCTCAGGACGAAAGACTTGGTGTCTTTATAGGAAAGGAAAATTCAACATGTGTGTAGCTTAAGCCCAGAGGATCTGCAGTTTGAAGACTATTTCTCAGATTAGTGATTCAATTGCTCCAAAGTCTTTGACAGTTTCTTTCCTGCTTCCTGTGGGCAACATATAGGGGAATCTCAGACTGGAGTTAAGGGTAGAATCTGTGTATAGCCTCAGAGTAGAATGCAGTTGATGGAGACAAAAATCTTTTGTTTCTCCTCCATTTTTCCTTTTTTAAGGCCACTTCTTCTCTCTACATTAGAGAACCATTTAAAAGTGCTAAATAACTTGAAAGAAAATCTATGAACTGCTGTGTAATTTCCTTCTAATTGTCTTTATATTTTCCCTCTTTAATCCCCCCTTGTCTGTCTTGTTTCTTTTTCTTTCTGAAGAAGGACTTAGGTATAAAATGAGCAAAATAATTAATGGCAGTTAATTTTATCTTCAGTGGCTTGGAAATCAGGTACAGTCTGGTCCCTAGAGTAACCCTAATACCTATTATTGGAAAATAAGACCTGCAAGGACAAATATGATCGAAAAACAAGAGATTCAGTTTTCCCTGTTGAAAATAAAGAACTTTCTCTCCTGTCACTTCTTTTCAGAACATTTACCCTAGAAAACTTATAAGCAGGAACTTTCTCTCTGTCTTTGAAATGCATCATTTTAGAAACAGAATAAGCCTTTTTGTCAGCTTTATGACCCAGGACTGTCTTTCTGAGGACCTAGGAGAGTTCTCTTTGAAACCCGAACATCAAAAGGAATGGCCCCCTGCCTCCCAGCTTCTCTGGGAGGATGGTGAACTAACTTTCAGTGGGTGCTTTGTTCTATGTTGTAAAACTACCACCTGTCACAGACGTCCCTCTTTTCTCCCTTGTGGATTAAGTTACCGAGCTAACATAGATGGTCACCCCAATTACTGGGTAAAGTTAGGACGAATTATGTGTGACAAATGGTGCTCTCCAGTAGTCTTACTTGAGGATTAGTTGTGGTTTATCTTGAAAACACTTTCTTTCTGTCCTTGAAAACTCAGCAGATTGGCTGTGATATACATCACATTCTGGTTTAATGCTTTTTCAATAATGAGTGATTTTTTTTTTCTGTACTAGCTTTATAGAGAGGAATTGGAGGTTGGAAAAAGAGGTTTTCTCCCCCTGTATTTCCCCAGGAGATCTTAAAGAGGGTGACTTTTTTTTTTTTGGACCGTGTTCTAGAGCCATGCACTGGCCTTTCAGCAGAACCCAGTACTTTGAGAAATGGAAGCTGTCCTCCTCTAGCACTCAGTTGCTGGGCCTGATACAAGTTCTCTTTGGCAGATGGAATGCCAGCCCTTTCAGATTTTCCCAGGTGGACCAAGCACTGTGTGCTTTCAGAAGCTCTCAGCGAGGTTTTCATTTCAAATTCATAAAAGTTATCAGCCAACTTCCAACAATTGTTTAATAAGAGCAATCAGCCAGCCAAAAATATAATGGCTTTTATGTCAGAATATACTAGAGACAGCTGCTAAGCGGGCCACTAGCAGCCCCTGGGCCACATGCCCCAAGTCCCAGGCATATGCACAGACAGGCACAGTAGCACAGCGCATATTGGGAGTAATAAACCTACCCCCCACCTCCGGGCCTCTCCCCCCCAACCCAGTCTCCCCACTCCAGAGAAAGCAACAGAAGGAGACTCTCTGGAGTAAATTGCCACAGTCAAGATGCACAAAACTCATTCATTAGGCAAGGATCTAATCTGGCGACAGACACAGAAAGCCCTAGTTCCCTAGCCTGGTTTGGATAAAATCCATGCGAATCTTATTGCATTGCAGAAAAACGATTAAAAAAAAAAATGCCTCCACCAAACAACTAATTCAACAGCATTCATCAAGAAAATTGAACTCAGATGAGAGACTTTTCTTTATCTGTTTGCTTCTTCCAGTCTAATATGGATAGTGAAAAAGTTTCTGGAGTTTTCTCTTCCTTGCGAATATGGTTTTATTCCTCCCCCCCACCCCCCGCCCCAGTGTTTTTTGACACAGTCATGTTCATTGCTCTGTCTTGCTCCTCGGGAGATGTTCCAATGATTGAGATATTCATGATGGCCTCATATGTCTTTTGTTGTCATTAGAAACACAAATCCAGATAGGTGCTTGTTTTAATCATGGGGGTGGGAAAAAAGGAAACTCTCCTGAAAATTTTCACCAGCAAGTAAGGCCATTTTTTACCCCCATCAAAAACATGTTTATTTTGAGAACAAAGAGGAGGCAAATCGCCTTTTGTTTATAGAGCGCTTTCCCATCCCAAAGGATGCCGTGGTTTGTAAACACTCTGAAGCTGTTTTTAGAACATTCACATTGCCTGTCTCCTAAGGACAGATCCTGGAGGCTGCTCTGTAGCCACACTTTCTGGCCTTTTCAGAGTGCCAGCAAAACCTTATTCCATAGCTAAGAAAAATGTGTGATGTTTTGGAGGATAATGGGAATATTTTCCCTGAAACATTAAATGGCAGAATGTGGGCCACAGAGTTCCAGAATAATCCTTGGAATTATTCTGTGGATCTCCAGAGGCTCTTCAAACTTCAATTCATCCTTCAGTCCTTTCTCTTCCTTCAAGTAAATTTTCAGCAGAGCTAAGGAACACCCCCCATTTGTTGGGAGGACTCACAGGACTCAGTGCAGAGTGGACATGGCTAAGATTCATTATAGTGAAAAATACAAAGTGAGTCAAGGGAAAAGGCATGTGGAGTGAAGTGGGGAGGAAACCAAGCTGAAGCCTCTCCTGGTGGAGAGGACATTCTTCACTCCCCAGTGATGAGTTGTGGCAACATATGTGAAATGTTATCTATCTGAGAAGTTTGTAGAGATTTAGTATCCAAGTTTTTAAGTTGAGGACCACATTTTTAAACAGAGGATCACGCAGGTACCCTCTGCCTGACATGTCCAAATTCCAGACTCCCAGAATAAAAGCAGGTGTTCAGAATAAACTATATTGTTTATGCAAACAGTTTAGGCACAGTGAGCCATTCTTATCAGTTCTGGAAATTTGTGGAAAAACTCCCAAATCCCAGTTTCCAGATGTCAGCCAAGGGCTAAGCTTGCAGCAGGCCTTTCCAAAGATTGCAGTCTCACAGATTGCAGTCTTCTGTCTCACAGACAGTTAACTGTATTACCTCTTCTTTGCACAAGTAGCATTATGGACTGATCATTCCAGCCTCTCTTCTTTCCTGCCTCCTCCCCTGAGATGGGGAGTGGGTGGGGGGTTAGGAGGCACTGGGTGGGGACCTACTGTATAGCACATGGAACTCTGATCAATGTTTGGTGGCAGCCTGAATGGGAGAGGAGCTTAGGGGAGAATGGATACATGTGTATGTATGGCTGAATCCCTTCTCTGTTACCTGAAACTGTCACAATGGCTGTACCTCAGTACAAAATACATTTTTAAAAAAAAGAGGCACCTTGTGGGTGTCAGCTCCTGGGAAGAGGGCAGACGAGGGGCAGAAAGTTTGGTGAGAAGTAAAAGGCAAGGCTTGGACTCTTAAGGTAGGTCCAAGAGGTAGTGTGGTGAAACTTAAAAAGCAGACATTTTAGAACTGGGCTGAGTTAGGTTCAAATTCTGCTTGATATTTCTATTGAACTTAAAGGAAAAATTTCAGACCTTGCTTGTCTCTGCTCATACAGATAAGCCTGTTGTTTGGTAGGAAGTGAGGTTGTACATTTCAGGGAAAATATCAGAGAGAGGCGAACTCCAGGGCTGCTAGTTAGAAGGTGAGTCAAAAATGAAATTAGTATTTTTGAGTACAGATACAGTGTTTTAACTTTGGGTTGGTTTTCTCATTTTTTTTTTAAATGATTATATTTGAACACTTAATGTATATAAGGAATTACTGGTGAGCATGCTTAGGGTCATATGAGGATGTTAGTGATGTGGTGGTTTCTGCTTTCAAGATGGTTACAGTCTAGCATGAACCTCATGGGGCACAAGAGAGATTTTAAATACAACAAATGCATTTATGAAATTACATATTTTTTAACTCTTTGATGACAGAGGATAGAACAAAGTGAGCAATAGAGAGGATATTTGCCACAAACAACAGCTTCTTCCCATAACTCACCATTAATGTATCACCTATGAGTTTGACTCCTCTTGTTAGACTTGTATTTCAAATCTTTGCTATCCTTTCAGATTATGTCATCTCCTGAGCCAACCAATTAAAGTAGTGCTCTTGGGGAAGGAGATCCAACCAGTCTATTCTAAAGGAGATCAGTCCTGGGTTTTCATTGGAAGGACTGATGCTGAAGCTGAAACTCTAGTACCTTGGCCACCTGATGTGAAGAGCTGATTTGAAAAGACCCTGATGCTGGGAAAGATTGAGGGCAGGAGGAGAAGTGGATGACAGAGGATGAGATGGTTGATGGCATCGCTGACTCAATGGACATGGGTTTGGGTGGACTCTGGGAGTTGGTAATGGACAGAGAGGCCTGGCATGCTGCGGTTCATGGGGTTGCAAAGAGTGGAATACGACTGAGCGACTGAACTGAACTTGGGGAAGGGGCATCTTGATCTACTTGTCTGATGTGTTCATCCAAATAACAACAGCACTGAGTTTGATTATCTGCTCTCTTATTTCTCTAGCCTGAGGGTTCTTATCTTCCTTATCTGTCTACAGATATAAAGTCACCTTCTTTTTTTTCCCTTTTAACTGTTTCTAGTCTTTATTCAGGACTTCCCTGGTGGCTCAGATCTTAAAGAATGTGTCTGCAATGCGGGAGACCTGAGTTCTATCCCTGGGTTGGGAAGATGCCCCAGAGGAGGAAACGGCAACCCACTTCAGCATTCTTGCCTAGAGAATTCCATGGACAGAGGAGTCTGGTGGTCTACGGTCAGGCTCACAAAGAGTCAGACACGACTGAACGACTAACACTTTCCCTTTCAGGCTTTATTCAAGCCCGTAATTGTCGAGACTATTGTTCAAAGAATTGTCCGGAGAATACTAGCATGAAAACCAGAACAGCAAACATGTTCTCAATTCAGTCTTTGTGTGGCTTTAAGCAATGTTTTGCTAATTTCACGGGAAGAGGCTCAAATTTGACCTTTGTTTTTAGGACCACCAGACTTATTACCCAAGCACCTAGCCAGGTCTCCTGGTTTTCAATTTTCTGCTACACTCCATGGCCTCACATTCAAATATATAGACTTATACAACTCGAGTCTGCGTACTCATTCTGTGAAAGGCTCTTGATTGATCTGCTCTGTATTTTACACTCATTTTAGAATAGAGGCCAGATCACACTGTGATTGAGGATATCAATTCTTAAATCATAAGTGATTTGTTCTAGTCCCAGCCCAGACACTTGGCAGCTGTGAGACACTGGGCAATTTACTCAATCTCTGTTTTCAATTTCCTCACTTATTAGATGAGGAATAAAATATTAGTACCACTCTTAGGATTAAATAAGAATATTTTTAACATGCTTCGAGCAATGTCTGACACTTTGTTATGTTTGAAAAATATGGAAGATAGAACAATTGTCTTATTCAATATGAAAGTATCTCTTAGATTCTTTTTATTACAAATAATTGCTTTGAGTTGTGTCTTCCTTGATAAACCTTTTACTAGTTGAAAGAGACTGTTACAGAGATCCAGTCTTCTTACAAATTCACATTTTTTTTAGTCTATAACATAGTTCGCCCATGTCAGAAATCTGATTTACACCAAATCAGAACCAGAACTGAGAAATTCTGTTGAAAGAAGATTATGCTTATGATTAACAGGAGGGAGAATACCAAGAGTTCCCTTTTTGTTTTTTCTGGTTGAAAAATGTGGTTACAAAGATCTTATCCTGATAGATTCTACAATGTCTATTCCTTTTTTTTAATTTACACTAACATTTTGAATTCATTCTTCCTAGCAAATAAGGCAGTTGAAGCAGAGACATTAGTTTGAGTGGGTACATAGATCAGTGTTGCTCTAAGGAAAAAAAGTATTGATGTGTGATTAGGCGCAACTGTAACATACAAAAAAAAAAAAGTTTAGGGAGAGAGATGGAGAAATTCTCTTGAAATGAGAAAATAGAAACAGGGTGCCCAACACACAGTAGGTATTAAGCAAATGCTAACTCCTGTCTGTCGCTTTGCTTGGCTGCCAGAAGCAATTTCTTTTCTCTCAGTATTTGTATTGACCTTTCTTTCCCTTTAGTTAAGAAAACACAAGGTTTTTATTTATTTCTTTTTTTTTTTTAAAGGCCAGTACCATAAACTGTGTGATGTTTAGCTTCTGCAGAGGTGTGAAGAAGTCCTGCTGTTAAAAGGGGAGTAAGGTTTTTTTTTTTTAATATTGGGTGGAAGCCCAGAAAATGTTACATAAGCCAAGGTGAAAACTCACCCTGACTCATGACAACGTGCACACGTGTGTGTGTTTAGGGGTGTGAATGTGTGTGCCAAGAGAAGAAAGGAATTAATCCAAAGTGTAAGATGGCAAAATGGTTTGACCCCTTACTCACACCCAACGTGTGGTTTCCCTCCTTAGCCTTTGTTAGAAGCTAAAGTTAGCCAGCTTTAAATTTCTGATCTTAGAAATACACAGTCCAATTATTGTAGCATTTTGTGAGCTGAGCAGACAGATTGTGACCACTTACTCGGTCAAACCAGAGGCCAAGTCTTAATTATTTGAACCTCACAGACTTTTCAGAACTTAGGATCAGAGGAGATCAGCCCTGGGATTTCTTTGGAAGGAATGATGCTAAAGCTGAAACTCCAGTACTTTGACCACCTCACGCGAAGAGTTGACTCATTGGACAAGACTGTGATGCTGGGAGGGATTGGGGGCAGGAGGAGAAGGGGACGACTGAGGATGAGATGGCTGGATGGCATCACTGACTCAATGGACGTGAGTCTGAGTGAACTCCGGGAGTTGGTGATGGACAGGGAGGCCTGGCGTGCTGCGATTCATGGGGTCACAAAGAGTCGGACATGACTGAGCAATTGAACTGAACTGAACTGAGTGGCTCCTATCCATTGAAGTTTAGTACAGTAGGGGGTCCCCTTAAGGGAAAAGGTTTGTGGTTGGACAGACTTCTTGTTTAAAAATGTTCCTCCTGAGTCTGGTTCCCTGAGTTATCCTATAGGTTTTCATTAATTATCTATTTAATACATAAAATCAATAGTGTATGTCTGTCAAGCTCTACCCAGTGTTCTGTGGTGACCTAAATGGGAAGAAATCCAAACAAGAGAGGATATGTGTATAAGTACAGCCGATTCACTTTGTTGTACAGTGGAAAGTAACACAACATTGTAAAGCAATTAGAGGCCAATCAAAATTAATTAAAAATAAATAAAACACTCCTCATATTTCCTTCAGTTACAGACACAGCTTTAAATAGGAATATGCTTACCAAAGCTTCAACAGCAGATGTTCAGAATATAAACCCCTTGTTCATAATAGATTATTGAAGGGAGTGAGATATGAAAATGTAGAGCCCTGAAAATAACTGTAGATCAAAGGTAAAAAATTCTGTTTCCTTTTCAACTCCTTTTAGAAAAGCATATTTCAAAATCCAAATGCTGCTAACTTGACTCTCCTGGTAGAGACGAAAATTTGTATCCTCAGCCAGTCCATCCAAAGGAAATCAGTCGTGAATATTCATTGGAAGGACTCATGCTGAAGCTGAAACTCCAGTACTTTGGCCACCGGATGCAAAGAACTGACTCATTGGAAAAGACTCTGATGCTGGGAAAGATTGAAGGCATGAGGAGAAGGGCACGACAGAGGACGAGATGGTTGGATGGCATCACCAACCCAACGGACATGAGTTTGAGCAAACTGCGGGAGTTGGCAATGGTCAGGGAGGCCTGGAGTGCTACAGTCCATGGGGTCGCAAAGAGTCAGACACGACTGAACGACTGAACTGAACTGAACTGAGGGACACAAATGTGTGGGCTACTCCTTCCTAATGAGGAAAAGTGGAGGCTTTTGAAGAGTTGGTGTCAGCCCCGCCTCAAGCCCTCGTGTTTCATAGGAAGGACCCCAGTTAGGGGGGTGGCAAAGACTGCAGCCTCCTAGAGGCCTGCGGTTGCCCTGTTATCTGATCCTCACCTGCTTCCCTGGGAAGAGGAAAAACAAATTTTTCTCTAATGGCCCAGATTGTCTTCGATACTTACCAGCAGGAATCTCTGACAACTTTGTTCTCTCAGGTTTTAGAGATTTAAAGAGAAACAAAATATTACACTTCCAACTGGCACAGGAAGAAGCCAAAATCTACCTCATTAGTGGATGGAAAACATGGGCCCCTTCGGGCCAGATCAGGAGGTCAGTGCGTATCTGGCTGAAAGGCCCTATTTATTACCCAAATACCCATTACATGGGTCACGTCCAAGGCCAGCCTGATGAGTAGGCAACTCCCCATATGGTTTCATTTCAGGGGCTGAAATACCACTCCCTTGATCCTCCAAATGGAAAATATGGCTCCTGTGTGCCCACTGATGCCTGAAATGTCTTTTATAGGAAAAAATGCCTTCCATTTAGAAGTCAATAATAAGGTTCATAATGAACACACCTTAGGTGTGACCTAAGAACACACAGAGGTGTGAGTGACTGCGTCTGGACTCTCTTGAGAGTGAGTTTAATGGTTCAGGGAAAAAAGAGCCTCTGCCTCGAAGGGGAAGAAAGATATACACAGGGAGCCAGTGTGTGTTTTCTGGTGTGTCCGACTCTTTGCGACCCATGGACTGTAGCCCGCCAGGATCCTCTGTCCATGGGACTCTCCAGGCAGGAATACTGAAGTGGGTCACCATTTCCTCCTCCTCCAGAGGATCTTCTGACCTAAGGATCTAACCCACGTGTCCCACATCTCTTGCATTGCAGGTGGATTCTTTACCACTGCACCACTTGGGAAACCCCACAAGTAAACAGGGAGAAGGGAGCAGAAAGGGAAGACTGGAGCCAGCCAGCTTGCTTCATTTTTTGTTGGGCACTTTCAAAGTGAGATTGAAAACACTCAGTGTCTGGCACACAACAAACTCTTAATGTTAACTATTCTTATTTACAGTTATGGCAGGTTCAAGACGGGTCATGCCATTTTGGAGGTTGACCCTACAGGCAGGCTCCCTACTCTGAAGCTATACAGTGCCTTGCACATAAAATCAATTGAAAATTATTCCTGTTCCATTTTCTCTAACCTCTCCCCATCCTAACATTTTCTCTTTGCTAATCTTTTGCTTAAGGGGATCTAAAAGAATCTTACAGGCTTTATCTTAAGAACGGGGGTACAATTAGGAGCATATCTAAGCTAACTGTTGGCATTCAGCCGCATGCCACATGTCTCTGTCACATTTGTGTATCTTGTCTTTTCTAATGTCATGAAAGAATCCTTGATTAATATCTGTCTAATGCTGGAACCCTGTGACTGTAATCATCTATTCAAATGGCTCACATCCAGGCACGTCACCTGCACACAGCCTTCTCTGATTATTCCAGTTCACAGTGAGTTCTTTATCTGAACTTCTTGAATGGCGCCAATTACGCTGAGCTCTCATTTGGTGTTCACATATACAGTAAGGTGCCTATATATGAACTTGCAAGTTGCAAACTTTCGAAGGTGTGAATGTGCTACTACCCAGACATCACTGGATCCTGTTTTCAGGAGGGTAGATAGAATTGAAGCCAGCAAGGAACCAGTACCTGTACCATCAACATCAAGTATGATGGACATTGCAGCTTGTCCTCAGTCTCCTATTGCTGACGGTCTTTCAGCTCTACCATCTGCCTCTACCCCTCCCTCCTCCAGTCAGTAACTCTTCTTGCCTGTTCACTCAAGGCCAGCCCCCATATGCCAGCTGTTGTACCATACTATGGTCCTTTTCAAGGTATACTGTAAAATTTAAAATATTTTCTTTATTTTTTGTATGGGTTTGTGAAAAGCATACAAACCTATTGCAGTATAGTACTGTGTAGCCGATTGTGATAGTTGGTACCTAGGCTAACTTTGTTGGACTTAATGAACAATTTGGACTTAGGAATGCTTTCTTAGACTGGAACTTGTTCATATGTAGAGGACTTACTCTATCTGCCTCCTTAGTAAAAAGCTTAATAGTTTTGTCTAGCTTTGTTATTAACATATACATGGTTATTTAGCGTTTAATATGTATGTGTGTTTTTATCTTTCCAACTGGACCATGAAGTACCTGTTAAGGTCCAGGTGGTTGGTGGCCTCTGAGATAATCTGCAGTGATCCTCCTGTCCAGGTATTCATGCCCTTGTGAATCCCTTCCCCGCTAGCTGTCCAAGGAACTCGCTCATTTGGTTGCAATGAATAGAATAAGGCAGTAGTGTTAGGATGTCACTCCAAAGATTAGGCACCAAGCCCATGACCCCTGTCCTTTTAGCACTATCCCTCTTGCCTGCTTGATGTGGTGGAAGCCAGTTGCCGTGTTGTGATCTACCCTGTGGAAGGAGCTAAGGAAAGCCTCTGACTAATAGTTGGAAAGAAATTGAGAGCCTCTCTCTCCCAGTATATAGGGAATCAAATCTTGAGAACAACCACGCAAGTGAGCTTATAAACAGCTTCTCCATCAGATGAGCTTTTGTATGAGAATAAAGCCCTGCTGATACCTTGACTGCTCTCTTCTGAGAGTCCTAGAGGCAAAAGCACCCAGGGAAGTCATGCTTGGATTCCTGATGAACAGAAACTGTGAGATAATAAATGTTTGCTGTTTTATGCTGTTGGTTCTTGGATTAACTTGTTATCCAGCAGTAGATAATTAATGCAGTCCATGTCTTGTGGTCCACTGATGGACTAATACTATAAGCCTGGAACAAACATGGAGAAATCTGCTTTTGGTTATCCAGGGAATATCTTTTTTTTTTTTTTCCTCCCCCCCTTATCTGGTGGACAGGGTGAGAGGCAGAACCTTGGATTTGGTCCCACAAGGCCTGGGTCCCTTAAGTGCCCTCTTGGTGTATGAGGCCAGGTCAATAAACAAGAGAAGCTCAGGAATAGTGACCAGATCAAGAGGACCCTTCAGGGGCTCAATGACACTGTGCCTCGATGTCGGAGACGCTTGAAGGCCTATCTCTCTGCTCCAAAGCCTCTCACAGGATTGCCTAAGGCCTCAAAGACCCCAGGGCATTACAGGCTGGCTTCTCCCTCTGCCAGATTCTACTGTCTTCACCTTCTCACAGTGGACCTCTCAAGAGCACCTCCAATAAGCCCTTTGTACACAGCTCCTCATCTCATTCCAAGACAGTCAAGACCAGGGGGAAGCAACCAGTGAGCTCTACCACTTGCTGCCATGAGCAGGAATGTGGACCCTCATCAGATCCTGTTGCTTAAGAGAAGATGGATATGTAAGTGTGTAAGTGAATTATTCCAGTCTTTCCATATTGGCAAGTAATTCAGATTCAAGGGAAAATACATCTCTTAAGTGAAACAAAACACATCTATCTGTGGGCCGGATTCAGTTAATGGACCGTGGATTTGAGTCCTCTAATCCTCGTACCTGCATGGCTTTGATATCTCTGTTTATATTGGTCCACCATGTGATTTCCCTGGAGGTTCAATGGTTAAGACTTTGCATTCCAAAAGCAGGACACATGGGTTTGATCCTTGGTTGAGAAACTAAGATCCTGCATGATGCAAGGTGTGGTCAAAAAAAAAAAAGAAAACAACAACAAAAACCCACAAAAACCATCCTGGTGCATCATTTGCTTAAGAGAAGAACTGGCATTTTGTGCATGAGTGGGAGCGGGGAAAGTGGGCGAAGCTGAGTTTTCTTTGGCCTCAGTGCCGTGTAACTGAGTCCTTCAATAACATGATTCCCCATTTGCCTTTCCTTCTTTCCCTTCAAAATGTGCTGAACAAGTGGGTTTCTAGCTTTTCTTGAATATGAAGAGTAGAGATTCCCTTCTCCCTTCATGTTTTTGATCCTTTTCCTAAAGGTGTCAGATACTTAAGGTGAGCAAACACCCTGTTTTACGTGTGTCTTCCTGATGTAATTCTTAATACATCAATGTAATTCTCTCCTTTCCTCTCCCTGACATGCTCCCGTGTGGATAATGAATTTTGCCTCTAATGGGGGAAGGATGTACTGTTACCTTTCTGGATATCTTTTTTTCTTTCTCTGTGAATAAAACCTTTGGACTTTCAGGATAATTAAGATATGATGCCTTCTAAAGAATGAAATTCATTAAAAGTAACATTTTTCTCTTGCAGGCTGACATCATCCCTGATGTCCCAGTGCAGCAATTTGACCCAGTACTACTTTCCAGGGGAATAGTTTTCACACTCACTTCACAGTTTAAACCAATTTGATTTCACTACTAATTTGCCTTATTTTAACTTGGATATGCTGAAGTAGTCCAGGCTGCTTCCAAGCAGTTACTGCCTCATTAGCCGATGGTTGTAGTCTAATGACTTTCAGAGCAAATGAGCGCTTCCAGGGTGGTGGACGCCAGTGGAAATAGTTCTTTGCAAACTAAAGGAGAGGACGTTAGAATTGGAGTTAATTCCACCCTTTATTAGCTTTGGGATAGTTAGCATTTATTTAAATGAACTTGTAATTATTTTCAGATCGATAGGAAATTCCTGGGTAAATAGACTGAAACCATCACTTGGCCTTTTGTCTAAGGCAGGTTCAGTTCAGTTTAGTCGCTCAGTCTTATCCGACTCTTTGTGACCCCATGAATCACAGCATGCCAGGCCTCTTTGTCCACCACCAACTCCCAGAGTTCACTCAAACTCATGTCCATTGAGTCAGTGATGCCATCCAGCCATCTCATCCTCTGTCGTCCCCTTCTCCTCCTGCCCCCAATCCCTCCCAGCATCAGTCTTTTCCAATGAGTCAACTCTTCGCATGAGGTGGCCAAAGTATTGGAATTTTGGCTTCAGCATCAGTCCTTCCAGTGAACACCCAGGACTGATCTCCTTCAGAATGGACTGGTTGGATCTCCTTGCAGCCCAAGGACTCTCAAGAGTCTTCTCCAACACCACAGTTCAAAAGCATCAATTCTTCAGTGCTCAGGTTTCTTCACAGTCCAACTCTCACATCCATACATGACCACTGGAAAAACCATAGCCTTGACTGGGCAGGTAGTATCATCTAATTCCCTTTGCTAGTGCTTACTTTGAGGGCAAGTACGAGAACAGCTTCTAAGCCATGACTCATAGAAGAAAATCGGTTGTGGTGATCTGAGAAAGATTTTGCTATCTGGAAAGACGAGAGACGATGATGAGGCTGGTTCTGTTTTTCTGCCACGAAGTGGTGTGCCAAGACTTTGTGACTGGTGCTATGGCAGCTGTCTTGAAAGCATGAGGTTAAAAGCTTAGAGGCAAATAATCAATATGCTGAGGAGAAGAATCTTGCAGAAGGATAGGAAAGATTTTAGGTGTTCGATAATGTTCTGAAACAGTTTCTCTACCTCTAGACCAGCTGCTTTCAGACTTATTGTCCTGTGAGAAAGTGGAATGTCTTTATTGCTTATGACACTCTTGATTTGAAATCTATCAAAATATCTCTGACAAGGTCCAAGGAAGCTCAAGGGACAAGATTATTTTGCCTGTAAGTGCCAGAATTTTCCAGATATTTATTTTCATATATGTCAGGTGACTTGAATCAGAACTGGAGAAGCCTTCTGAGCATCAGTGTTTCAAAATCTTAGCTACTTAGATTAAATTTCTTCCCTGTGATGCTTCATAATGGAGCAGTGTCACAGCTCTTCCTTTGACATACGGCAGGGTCTCAGTTAGACGTGTCAGGCGACAGCATGAAAATTTTTAGCTTTGGTACATTTTGCCTTCACACTTCCCTTTGCTAATTATTCATGCAATTAACTTATATTTACTGAGCACTTGATATGTGTTAGGTTTGGGAATTTAGGCAGAAATGCTCCCTTCCTTCTTAGAATTTACATTCTAGTAAGGTTGTCTAACTTCCATAATCGTCTAGCCTTTTTAAAGAAATTTGTTTATTTGATATGGACTATTTAAAAAATCTTTATTGAATTTGTTATAATATTGCTTCTATTTTATGGGGTTATTTATTTTTTTTTTTTTGGCCATAAGGCACGTGGAATCTATTGAACCCATGCCCCTGGATTGGAAGGTAAAGTCTTAACCACTGTACTGCAGAGAAGTCTCTTATCTGTCCTTCTGATGCAGAATTCTAAGGATTCCCCAGATGTTGAGGTACAAGAAAACGTCCTAGAATAGATGTGTGGCTCTTTAAAAATGATGTTAGTAGCAGGAAACTCTTTTTGTATTCCTCTTATTTTCTATGATGTGGGAAGATTTTGAGATAGTGGTGAAACGTTGCATTGAGATTTTCTTATCATTGCTAAAGCCTGTTCAAAAGAGCTATTCTGGAGCCAGGGTATTGTACACTTTGGCGATGACTCATCTGGGGTTTTCAGATTAGTAATAGTAACAGGGGCTTCCCAGGTGACTCAGTGTTAAAGAATCTGCTTGCCAATGAAGGAGACGCAAGTCCAATCTGTGGGTGAGGAAAACCCCCTGGAGAAGGAAATGGCAACTCACTCCAGTATTCTTGCCTGGGAAATCCCACAGGCAGAGGAGCCTGGCGGGCTACAGTCTGTGGAGTTGCAAAAGAGTCAGACACAACTTAGTGAGTAAACAACAGCAATAGTAATAGATTAGTAATTAGAAATTGCTAATCTGGATTTCTTTATGTATGAAAAGTGAAAGTGAAGTAGCTCGGTCGTGTCCAGCTCTTTGTGACCCCATGTAGTATGGCCTACCAGGCTCCTCCGTCCATGGGATTTTCCAGGCAATAGTACTGGAGTGGGTTGCCATTTACACGTATATAAATACACATTCAACTCCCACCATAATATTCTCAGATAATCCAGGTCATGCATACCAAAGTGGGTGACGGTAACTCATAACAAGTTCTTCCAGCTTTTATGTTTGTATTGAATCAACTGTGAATCCTAGGATTCCAGGACTTTCACTGGGAAGAAAGGGAAGTCACTGTACCTTGAGTGGGTCCTCCATGTTCATATATGGGCAAGGACAATCAATTTGAGCGTTCTTGCCAAGCCACGCTGCTTCCATAATCACCTGTGGTTTATCTGGATTTTCTGGATGGGCGAATCATTACTTACTGGTCCTAAAGTAGCCTCTCTTTGTCATGAGATGAATGCATTGAGCTAGTGAGTTGTAGCTTTTTGCTCATTTGTCTTCTTCATATCTTAGACCCCTATGGGGCTGTTCAACCACCCAGCATTAATATTTATAGAGAGTGCTGGGTCAGACAAGGATGGATCTTTGTTTGGCAGCTTTCTGTGGTGGTTTTGGCATTCTGCGGTACAAAAAAATATACTCCCTTGTAGTTGTATTTATGGAAAGTAAGTTGATAGTGTTTTCTTTGGTGTCTCCTTTGCTTTTCCACACAGTCTCCTTTTATTCTCCTTTGGTTGAAATTCTAATTAAGGTTATCTTCAAAAGTCCCTTTAGCAACATTTACTTAAAACAGGGGTTTATTTTTAGGCCAGTCCTCTCCATTTCTAATGCCAACCAGAACAGTGATTGTCCTTACCTGTCTCCCAACTCCCTTTAGATGTCTAAAATAAACCTCTTGGTCTCCTATCACGGCCAGATTTTCCAATCTGTATTTCAAAAATGGCACCTGGAATTGGTGACTATTACCTTGTTCCAGTACTTATTTTAAGAATCAAGTTATATTCTAGATCTTTGCCTAGTCTAATGGTTGGAGGCATGTAAATCAGCCTGTATTATTACTATTTTATTTTCAATTTTCCCAGGGAAACATTCGTATTTATTTGTGGTCTTGTGTTTCAAAGAAATTTGCTTCATTAAAAAAAATTAATTAATTACAGCCAGTGGGGCAGGAAATAGTTTAGTCCTGTGATGAGCTGTTTGCTATGTGTGTGGTTATAAAACCTTTAAGGTAAATTTGAAACAGAAAACCAGGTGACAATCTGCACTATGGTCTCAGCTGTGTCTAGGAACTAGATCCATGGATGGTGAATAGTGAAAAATATTTTACATCATTAAAGTCTACTTTTTCATTTCTAAAATATATACCCTTACTGTAAGAGGTAACTATATCCATATGTGAAGGATGAACATTTTTCTGGACTTCTTGTAGATTTGATCAACCAGATCATTAATGATATTAATTCTGTATTAAATTAAGTGGTTGACTATTCAGCTTCTGCCTTGGTGTGAATCTGACACTTGGACGTAACAAGGAGTGGTAGCCTACTTGTGCTTTTAAGGAGTAGAAACCAATGGGAGCAAAAGTAACAGGCTTCCTTTAAAATATGTGTATTTCTGATGTGGAAATTAGCAATTCTTCTAGCAAAATTAGGACTTGACTTTGAGATGGTCTGATTACAAGCCTATTAGCCTTCTTCTCTATTCCTTTAAGACTTCCCTTCTGTCAGTTACTCCCTGCTGCTGAGATGATGTTCGTGCTAAATCGCATTGTCCCTCAGGCAGACCCGAGTCCTCAGACCCAGCACTCCCATCTTCTCTCCTTCCCTGCCCCCTCCCTCTGTCTCTCTCCAGTTCTCCACAAGCAGTTCTTGGTGGGGAGTGGAGAGGGTGGAGAGGCAGTATTAAATGCTTTGATTTCGCAGACCTTCAAGCTCTGACTGGCAAGAGAGTTGAACAGAAATAATATTGCTTACAGCTTCTGTAAGTATAGTTCATTGACAAGAAGCTGAAAGATTTGAGTAACTCAAGATCAGACGTGCAAGGAATATGCATGCGTGCTAAGTGGCTTCAGTTGTGTCCGACACAGTGTGACCCTATGGACTGTAGCCCTCCAGGCTCCTCTCTCCATGGAATTCTCCAGGCAAGAATACTTAGAAAGATGGTAACGATAACCCTATATGTGAGACAGCAAAACAGACACAGATGTAAAGAACAGACTTTTGGACTCTGTGGGAGAAGGTGAGGGTGGGGTGATTTGGGAGAATAGCACTGAAAGATGTATATTACCATATGTGAAATAGATCACCAGTCCAGGTTGGATGCATGAGACAGGGCACTCAAAACGAGTGCACTGGGATGACCCTGAGGGATGGGATGGGGCGTGGGGTAGGAGAGGGGTTCAGGATGGGGAACACATGTACACCCATGGCTGATTCATGCCAATGTATGGCAAAAACAATTACAATATTGCAAAGTAATTAGCCTCCAATTAAAAAAAAAAAAAGAACACTGGAGTGGGTTGCCGTAGCCTCCTCTAGGGGATCCTCCTGACCCAGGGATCGAACCTGAGTCTTGCATCTCCTGTATTGCGGGCAGATTTCTTTTTTTTTACCACTGAGCCACAGGGGAAGCCCATGCGAGGAATATTGCTTCTTTATTCTTCTATAATATGAGAGTATTTTTCCATCCCTCCTTCAGCTGTGTCCTCCATCAGGTGCAAGGTTAGGAGGATTTATGGGTTGCTGTGGCCTTGTTTGAGTGTGTTGGGGAGGGGGAGGCTTGTAGCCCTCCAGGTCATATGTCTACCCAGGAATCTGCTTAGATACACATCACTGGGTTTGACCCTTGATTGTTAGTCGATATAAGAGAGCTGTGCAGATGCACCTGATCTGGGCAGCGGAGCCTCTTCTCTGTTAGCAGCTTTAGGCTCCGTGCCACGCTTAATGCCGGTGATTATTCTGATGCCACTGACGCCAACTGGTACGTAGGGCGATCTAAGAGAAGAATCCCGATACTCACTTGACTGCCCCCCCATCCCCATCCCCCTCCAGGGGAGTCTTGCTGAATGTAAACTGCTGTGCCAGGAAAGGAGGGCCCTGAGGGCCTCTCCATGGACTCCACCACCATCTCCCCTGCGTCTCTTTCCTGGTGGCTCTCGTTTCCTTTAGCCAGATGTAGAGAAGTTCTCTTTGACATAAGAGCCCTGGTGACGTGGTGCAAGAGAGGGCTTCCTGGCCTAGCTCTCTAGCCGGTGTCTTTTCTTTCCCCTCTTCCATCCCTGGGCTCTGGCTGTCTGGCCTGAGATGAAGGAGATGGGCGCTGACATAAAACACTGCAAAAAGTATTCTCTTTTATAAATCATTTCTAGCTTGTGTTTATGCATTTTCCATTGTGTAGATAAGCCAAGAGTTTGTGTATCTTGTCAACCTTTCCCCTTTGCTGACTCCTTCACATCAAAACCCCATGGTTGAGTCGTGACTGTCTTTGGGCACCAGACCTCACTGAGCTGTTTCTCTTCCCTGCCATTGGCTAGCCAGGTAGCTTGAGGGCTGCTTGCTGCTGAGCATGAGTGATTCATCCTTTCTCCTTACTGAGCAAGGTCCTGCAGTGCTCACAGAATCTGCCTTCCAAAAGTATGAAATGGATTTAGTATGGCCTGGATGTTGCATGCAGTGGTAGCCAGGATGGGAGCCTGCTCTTATAACTTCTTCCTCATCTACACCTTGGTCCATGGATTCATGAAACAGTAGAGATGGAACAGCTTAATGCATCTATTTTTTAACAATCTATAGCATTTTAGAAAGATATTTCATGCTTCTTTCCAGTCAGTCCTTACCCCTTCTTCCAAAGACAACTAGTGTTCTGATTTCTTTAATCATGGGTTAATTGTATCTGTAGGCATAATTAGAATGTGCTGTCCGGCTTCCTTCTCTCAGAAAGCTTAGCCACATTGTATGTCTGAGTAAATCATTGCTTCCTTTTGCTGAGTAGTATTCCATGTGTGCCTAAACTACAATTTGTCAGTTCTTCTGCTGAGGGACATTTGATATATTATAAAGTTTTCAGCTATTGTAAATAAATCTGCTATGAACATTCATGTTCAAATCTTTTTGTAGACATAGGTGTCCATTTCTTTCTTGGGTATATATAGAAAGAAAATACCAAGAGTGGAAATGCTATATCATAGGATACTCATATATTTGACTTTTCTTTCTATTTTAGGTTAGTAGTTTCTTGGTACTTTTCTCATCTGAAGTCTTTGCAATCCTGTTATTTCTGACATGCATAGTTGCATATATATATATCTCTAATGTTATATGAAATAGAGAAATTAACTGGATCTCTCAATCAAGGTTATTTACTGCTTCTGATCGTTATGTTGAAACCTAAAGATATAGGATGATTATATGTCTTGATTTGTTTATGCAACTCCTGGTTTATTTCTATTTTCTTGGCGTGATTCATAATTGTGCCACTTTAAGGCTGCCCCTGTTTGTTCAGTAAATTACATGTATACAATCAAATGTGCACAGTCAACTAAACATTTTAGATCACTTTGTCCTCCCCATGCCCCTTTTATGTAGGCAGCCACTAGAATGCCTTTAATTCTTTTCTTTTTTTTTTGGCAGCCTAGTGCTGTAGGTAAAAACAGACTCTGGAGTGACTTACTAGGTTTGTAATCATCAGTAAGCTGTTCTCTTTGCCTCACTTTCCTCATCTGGAAAAAGATGATAATAGTATGGCTTTACTCATAGGGTTGTTGTGATGATTTAATTAAATGTAGTGTCTGGAGCAGTGCCCATGCCATTCTTATTAATGTGCTATAAAAATGCTGCTTCTGAATGGATAAAGATGTGGTAATATTCCAAAATACAATGGAATATTACTCAGCCATTAAAAAGAATGGAATAATGCCATTTGCAGCCACGTGGATAGACCTGGAGATTGTCATACTGATGAAGAAGTCAGGCAGAGGAGAAATATCCTATGGCATCCCTTTTATGCAGAATCTATAAAGAATGATACAAGTGAACTAACTGACAAAACAGAAACACAGTCACAGACTTAGAGAATGAGTTTATAGTTACCAGGGGGAAGGTTGCGGGAAGGGATAGTTAGCGAGTTTGGAATGGACATGCACACACTGATGTATTTAAAACGGGTAACCAACAAGGTCCTACTCTGTAACCCAGGAAACTCTGCTCAGTGTTTTGTGGCAGCCTGGATGGGAGGGGAGCTTGGGGGAGAATGGATACATGTATACATGCGGCTGAGTAGGCTGAGTATAGTTGCTATTCACCTGAAGCGATTACAGCATTGTTAGTTGGCTGTACTCCATCAAATGTCTCTGGTGGCTCAGTGGTAAAGAATCCGCTGCAGTGCGGGAAACTTGAGAGATGCATGTTCTATCCCTGTGTCAGGAAGATCTCCTGGAGGAGGAAATGGCAACCGAAATCCAGTATTCTCACCAGGATAACCCCACTGATAGAGAAGCCTGGTGGTCTGCGGTCCATAGAGTCAAAGAGTTCAGACATGACTGAGTGAGCACAATATAAAAATTTTTAAAAAATGTTGCTTCCGATTCCCTGCTGTCTCACAGGTCATAGGTTTTGCTGAGATATTTTACCTCTTTTAGCTGCACACTTTTGTTAGTTTCAGCTTTGTTATGTGACTCTTCTGGCTTAAGAGTTCTTAATATTGCAAATTCCTAATTACTCTGTCATTATCCATTCAAAGTTTATTGCCTACTGCTGTTTTCTCTCCTTGCCATTGTCCTTATCTTGCCATCTGTTCTGTTCACTTATTTGATTAGAGTCCTTTCCTAAGTATTTTCCTCAGTTGGGTTCTGTAGGTGATATGCTCTCAGAATCCTTTATGTATCTGTAAACAGACTTCTTTCCTCTGAGTATAAGATTATTTTGTTGTAATTCTTTTCTCTCATTATCCAGATAAATATTATCCTCCTGTTTTCTAGCATCTAAAAATTACAGTAAAAGATTTTTTTCTTAATTGAAGTACACTTGATTTACAATGTCATGTTCGTTTCAGGTATACAAGGTAGTGATTCAGTTATACATACAGGTAGGTATTGATTTTTTTAGGTTGTTTTCCTTTATAGGTAACTACAAAGTATTGAAGATCGCTTCCTGTGCTATACAATAGGTCCTTGTTGGTTATCTATTTTATATATAGTAGTATTATATGTGTTAATCCCAGCCTTCTGATTTTGCTCTCCCCTCACTCTCCCCTTTGGTAACCATGTTTGTTTCCTATGTCTGTCAATTTCTTTGCTTTTGTAAATATGTTCATTTGTATCTTTTTAAAAAATGTTAGATTCTGCATATAAGTGATACCAAATGGTATTTGTCTTTCTCTTTCTTTGAGTTATTTCTCTTCGTATGACAATCTCCAGGTCCATCCATGTGCTACAAAAGGCATTATTTCATATTTATTATGACTGAGTAATATATAGTACATAGATTTCACATCTGCTTTATCCATGTATCTGGCAATGGACTTTTAAATTGGTTCCATATCTTGGCTCCTGTAAATAGTGCTTCAAATCAAATACGGAAAAACTTGATGCTAATTTTTGTATTAATTTGCTAGGACTGCCATAACAAAGTACTGCAGACTGGTTGCTTACTTATTCGAAGTTTACTTTCTTACGGACTAGAAGAAGTTCGACATCAGTATGTTGGCAGAGTTGATTCCGAGGCCTCTTTCCTTGGCTTGCAGATCACTGTCTTTCCCCTGTGCTTTCACCTGATCTTCTGTCCGCCTATGTCTGTGTCCTCCTCGTCTTTTAAGGCAACCAGCCATAGTGGATTAGGGCCTAACCTAATAGTGCCGTTTAACTTAACTGCCTTAAGTATAGTCACACTTTAGGTACTGGGGGTTGTAATTTCACCGTATGAATTTTGGGGTAACAAAATTCAGCCAGTAACAGTTCTATTCTTTTGCCTTTGGTCAGGGCTCCTCTTTCTCCTCCTCTTTCTCTCTCACCGTGTCTCCCTCTCTCTCCCATTACCCTTTCCTCCATCTCTTTTTTCCCTCTTTCCCTTCCTCATCACTCTGGAACTTAGCCCTTTTAATCTGCAGGATCAAGTGTTCCCACCAGGAATACTTCTTTGCTTTTTTTTTTTTTTTTCCTATTGTCTAGCTTTTCCTTTTTCTGTTTCTGAAACTCCCATGACTTGGTCATCTTTTTATCCTTCGTGGATCATGTCTACCTCTAAGTATGTTTCCTCTACGATGTGAGATATTTATTGATTGATGTTCCAAGTTACTAATTTAGCTTTCAATAATGATAACCCTTTCCTTAGATCAACATTTTCTCTTTATAAATATGAAAGCTACTTTGTGCTCCAGGAGTCCGGTGTCCCTTGAAGGTGTGAACTAGACGTTTGTTTTCTTCAGTGTTGGGACTGCTAGATTTCCTTGGGTGCTTTGTTCATTTCCTTTGCCTGTGCTCTATTTATTTTAGCTTTCTTTTTCCTTTTTAAAAAAGATATTTATGGTTTTAATTTTTGGCCATGCTATGTGACATTCAGGATCTTAACTCCCCAACCAGGGATTGAACTTTCACCCCCTGCAGTGGAAGTGAGGAGTCTTAATCACTGGACCCCCAGGAAAGTCCTAATCTTAGTTTTCTCCCATCCAAGTACTAGCCAGGCCCAACGCTGCTTAGCTTTGAGATCAGACAAGATTAATCTTAGCTTTCTAAGGAGGACTTGGGGTCCAGGGGTGTTGGTTTGCATGGCAGCACTTGTAGCTAAAATGGTAAAGACTCTGCCTGCGATGCAGGAGACCAGGATTCGCTCTCTGGATTGGAAATTCCTCTGGAGAAGGGAATGGCAATCCACTTCAGTGTTCTTGCCTGGAGAATCCCATGGACTGGAGTCGCAAAGAGTTGAATATGAATGAGTGACTAACACACACATACTTGTTCCTTCCCTGTGGATTGAGGGTGTAGCAAGCGGTGAGCAACTGGTCCTCTCTCAAACAGCAGGAGAAAGCTTCTTGGCTCTCTGATTTCATTGGCTGCAACCACTGCAAGTCCTGAGTCAAGAAGGAACCCAGTCCCCCTGTGTAGTGCTTTATAGCTGTTCATGGAACAAAGAAACCTGCAGATTTCCCCAAGGCCACCCATAGGGTCGGGGCCCCTTTTCTTCTTTGGATGCCATGGATTTCTTCAGTTCAAGCTCTGTCAAGAAACGTGGGGTCCAGAAACTTGCTCCATGTCTCTTGGCTTTAGGTTTGCAGGATTCCCTTGGAATCATGAGGGAAATTGTCCTGTATGTGTGCTGCCTTCCGTGACCTCATCAGGTGAACCCCAGGCTTCAGATCCTCTTTCTGTGATCAATCATCCTGACGATCTTTTAGCTTGTGTTTCTCTAAAGAAAGCTGGACTATGGTTAGGTTAAAACTGGGAATGAACAATGGCTGGAATTCACTTTAAGGCTACCATAGACTCTGTGCTGAATCTGAAAGCTTTCCTGTGTCAAAACTTTCTACTTTCTTAGAATTATGTAAGACTATTGATTATGTATTCTTCTCAGGACTTATGACATTCATCTTATAGTTTGTAGACACACTGATCGCAGTTACTTAGATTTAATTTCATACATTAATGGTTTCAGTGTTAATCATCATCAATCCTACTGTCTGCCTTTTTTTTCGGTGACAGTTAAACAATTCTTGAAATCTTTATTTTGATAAATCTCTTAAATTGGTAAATCTTCTGAAATATGAGTGATTAATCTTAATTAAAAGATTAAAAGTTAGAGTGTTAGTCACTCAGTCATGTCTGATTCTTTGCAGCCTAATGGACTGTAGCCTGTGAGGTTCCTCTGTCCATGGGATTCTCCAGGCAAGAATACTGCAGTGAGTTGCCATGCCCTTCTCCAGGGGATCTTCCCAACCCAGGGATTGGACCTAGGTCTCCCGCATTGCAGGCATATTCTTTACTGTCTGAGTCACTAGGGAAATCCCAATTAAAGATGAAAAATACTTAATCTTTTGAGGTGCTGCAACTTTTAAGACATCTTCACTCCTTTCCGCCTTTCCATTACACCTTGCTTTTCATACTAGAATCATAACATTTATGGTTTTAATTCTTGGATCACAATCTATTTTCAACAAAGCCTTACAGATGTTTTCCTATTTTCTTTTGACCAGGGCAGATCTAGATTTTGTGGAGTCTGAAGTATACACAGTTTGAGGGAACCTCTTTGAGAAAAAGAACATAAAGGAACATAAAGCTAGTTATGAAAGTAAAGACTTATTCAGAAAGTCACCATGCAAGTATTGGGTCTTGAAGCTTAAACTTTATTAACTTCATGGGCAGCTTGTTTTTGTTTATGTCACTTTATCTTGTGAAGGGGAAGTCTGAAGCTACTTTGATTTCGGTTGCTTAGTGGTCTACATTTCACTCCTCTGCTGAATGCTATCGAGTTTATTTTCTTTATGTTTGAAATTTAAGATTGTCGGATATATTTAGATTTTGGTCTCTTTTAATCAGTGTTGTCTGATATCTGGTGAATTGGCAGATCTTTCCTCTCAGGAAAGTTTTCTCCCACCATATCTTTGAATTTTTCTGTCAGTAAAGTTTGTTTCTTGTTTTTCCAGTGAATTTTTTGTTGTATCTTTTATTCTCTGCCCAGAGCTATCGTCATCTTTGTTATCCTTTTTACTTTCTTCTTTTTGCATTTAGGCAAGCAAATTTGTCATCTGTTTTACTTATTTTCTTTAGTATCTATTTTCTATTTCTAATAGATTTTAAAATTCTGGCAGAATTATCATTTTGTCAATGTTCTATTTTATATCACCTTCTTCTAATTTTCATTCCTTCCTGCCTCTCATTCAGTTGCATTTTCATCTCTATTGAGGGTATTAATCTTTTATCTTTTGTTTCACAGAGTATACATATTTTATTGCAAACATAAAATAAAGGCTAAGTTTTATTTACACTTCCTATCATAAATATTTTTCAAAGGCATATTTTGCCTCTGCCTTTGAGAACATATTCCCTTTTTTGCATACTATGGAATCTCTCTCTTTTATATATATTTAAATTTATTCATATTCATAGAATGAATAGGTTATATTCAGATCTGGCATTTCCTTTTAAAAAGTACTGTTTATTTTTCACTAGAATGTTGTGAAAATCCTTTTTGATCTTAAGTTGTAGGGCCGGCTACCAGTTTGGGAACTCATCAATGTTAAGAAAGAGAGAGGGACTTTTGTTTATATAGAGTTTTCCCTACCTTTAATTAAGAACTTTTGTGTTTCCATTTCCTTTCTGGTGTTGTACCTGCCCCACCAGGCAAGACTGGTACTGGTTAAGAAATGTTGGGACTTCCCTGGTGGTCCAGTGGCAAAGAATCCGCCTTCCAATGCAGGGGACATGGGTTTGACCCTTGGGTGGGAAGTAAGATCCCGCACACCACGGGGCAAACGAGCCCATCTGCCGCAACCAGAGAGCCCACACCATTGCTACTAGAGAAGCCCGCACGTGCAACAAAGACACAGCACAACCAAGAAGTAAGTTAATTAATCAAAAAAAGACATGTCATCAGTACTTCTATAGGCAGTAACCTGGGTAAAGCCCACCTCACTGCAGATAGTGATGTAAATTTGAAATAAAGTATAAGTTCAGATTTATAAATGGTTACCATAAATCAGTAAAGGAAAGCTTAGGAATCCCCTGGAAACTTTTGACTCTAGTAATAGAATTAGAGTGACTATTTAGCACTGATTGTGGTACCTCCTCTAGTGTTCTTGCCTGGAGGATTCCAGGGATGGGGGAGCCTGGTGGGCTGCCGTCTATGGGGTCACACAGAGTCGGACACGACTGAAACGACTTAGCAGCAGCAGCAGCAGTGGTACCTAACCCAGGCTTCCCAGGTGGCGCTAGTGGTAAAGAACCCACCTGCCAATGCAGGAGACATGAGAGATGTGAGTTCAATCCTGGGTTGCAAAGATCCCCTGGCACAGGGCGTAGCAGCTCACTCAGTATGCCTGCCGAGAGAATCCCGTGGACAGGGGAGCCTGGTGGGCTACTGCCCACAGGATTGGAAAAAGTCGGGCACAACTGAAGCGACTCAGCATGTTCCCACATGGTACCTGACCCAGAAAATGGCACTCTGTTATGACTTCGCATGGTTAGTTTCAGGTTACTTTTATACACTAATGGTCGATTTCTCTCCTATTGAGCAGCCTCTAAAATTCTGTGGCTCTCTCTGTGGGACTGTGACCTCTGCTTGTACACACCTGTTTGGGTGTTTGAGAACCTGAAGCATGACAAGCAATTCAGTTTCTGCCGTGCGCTTCTGTTGTGGAATTGTGCTTAAGAAAAATATCTACAGATCTGTGATAGTGTATGTGAAGAAAGAGGGATCATGAAAAAGCCTAAAGGAATTTATCAGAGGTATTCCAAGAAAAATGAAGAAAACAGGCAGGACATTTTTCTTTACTTATTCACTGATGAATGTAAGAAATTTAGAATTGAGATTGTGACCTGTTCCCTTCTTTTATTGCCATTGCAAAGGGTGTTGAGAGCGTGTACTTTCAAAGGAAATCTTAGATCCTAATTTCAGCCTGCACAAGCAAACCTTACTACTAGCCCTTGTCTATTATTTGCTTTCCTACAATTTGCTGCTCCTCGAACCTCCAAGTCCCTTTCCTTTGTCCTGTCACTTCTTTTTAAATGTATCCTCTTTTGTCCAAACGGTATAAAAGCCTCCAAGCTTAGTTCTTTCTTTGGGGATTTTTCTCTTATTTCCGTGAAGTCTCTTGTGCCACATAAAACTTTTAACATCAAATGCATTCACGAGCCTTTTCTCCTGTTAATCTGTCTGTTGTCAGTTTGTTTCACAGACACACCCAGAGAACCCAGAAGGGTATAGGAGAATTTTCCTCCCCTGAAAGTTGTTTAAACAGTTCCAAGAGTCAGATCAGAGAAAGATGGAGCATCGTTGTCCAAACTGGCCTGGGAACTTGTTGAGATCCTAATTGACCAGCCTGGGTCACGTCCCCCTACCACAGATACACCAAAGCATCCTCTCGTGCATTGGGTTGGGCCTGAGATGGAGCCCTGCCTTGATTGCTTTGGCTGAGAGGGGGGTAGGGCTATTGAGAGAAGGGAGAATGGATACTGGGGAGGCCAACAAAAGATGTCCAGTCTGTTACAAAAAAACTGTAAGTAGGGAGAGTTCTTCCCCAATTCAACCTGCTCGTTCAGCTTTTACTGTGGTTTTGCAAACAGAAGATCAAGGGATAACTTAATAGTGACCTCCGAAAGTAAGCAATATTAAAAATCAAAGATGATAAGGGCCTATCACTTTCCATGTCTACCTAGGACAGAACTGACCACAGTTGGGGACAGGGGAGCGATGTGAAGTCATGAAGAGCTTGGGGCGACGGGGAGTGACGGTCCCTGAACTGGACCATTCTAAGCAGCGAGGTGGCAGGACCCAGCCATCCCCAGATCAGATGAGTTCTGACCAGGCTGAGCGGTGTTCAGACTGTGGGAGTGACCGTTTCCGCTTGAGTCGAGCTCTCTGTTTTACCTCCTGTCCTATTTTTTAATGCTTCCATAGGGCCCTCTCACTTTTTCTAAATTACGTGCCTCCTTGTATTGGAGTTCCTCCTGCTTTTGACAGCTCCGTGGCTTCCAATTTTGCTTCTGCTGCTTTGATTATTATTCCTGATTTGGTTGTTGATGAGACATGTGGTCTGCTTCAGTTAGCTCTGTCACTCTAACAAATGTGTGTGTCTCGCAAGTGTCCTAATTGAAGTCAGGAGGGGGGGTGGAAATTACAGGCAATTACAACCGTGCCATCCTCCGCTCTCACCGCTCTTTCCCCCTCATCATCGGGGCGCATTCTTCTGTATCTCCATTTTGCAAGCACACTGAACAGCCTCTGTCTTTAAAATCCCATTAATTTTTGCAGAACACGATACTGCTGCTGTCTCAGGGTGTCATACGTTAGCGCTCCGGAAATCCCATCGCTTTCATTTAGTTTCATCAAGTACCGTCTCCTCTCTGTCAGTTTCCACCATGTTTCACGTTCATCCTGAGATGGAAGGCTACCTTCACCGCCTCGTGTGGTCTGGTTTCCCCAGACCCATGGCCTCATCAATTCAGCCTCCTCTTGTGTGGCCTTATACTTGGTGCACTTCAATTCAACGCTCCACAGGTCTGTTGAGCATCTGAGACTGCTTGGCGTGCCAGGCAGCATGCTAGGAGCTGGGACTATGACGATGATTAAGCACAATGAGGTGAAGACAACATGGGATGGGGGAAAAAAATGGCCGGATTTCTGAGCCTGAGCTATATATTTAAATCCCATGCTATCTGTTTGCCTTGGGTAAATCACTTAGCTGCTTTTTTTCATCTGTTAAAATTATGCTAATAATACTTACCTGGCAGGGTTGTTGTGAAGATTGCAGATAATGTATGCCAAGTAGCTAGCTGAGTGCCTGCTGTACCTCAATAAATGGGAGGTATAATTATTATTATGAATAAGATACAGTGTACTTAAGGAACTCACCATCTACTCACAGAGAGAGAGGAGTAGATTAACGCAAACACTATATTGTTATCTGCACAGTAATGGAAAGATGTCGGTAGTCATGGAGTAGTCCCTGGGGCTCTGTATGCCCTCTCTTGAGCTCACCGTGCTGTCCTCAGCCACTTCCTCGCGCCTCCCTCCAGTCTCCAGCGTGCTTCAGCCACCCAGCCTCTCTGCTTCTCGGTCTCTTTCCAATCATCCCTTTGTTTGCTCTTCCCACAAAGCTCCTCTTCCAGGTCCCTACATGCTGGCTCTTTCTCATCATTTAGGTTGCAGCTAAAATGTCACCTGCTGAGGAGTTTCCATAACCATCCAGTCTAAAGAAGCCCCATCCCTTCACCTCTAATTTTTTTTTTTTACTCAGTTTTGTTTCTGTGCTAAGTCACTTTAGTCATGTCCGAGTCTTTGTGACCTCATGGACTGTAGCCTGCCAGACTCCTCTGTCCCTGGGGTTTTCCAGGCAAGAGTACTGGAGTGGGTTGCCATTTCCTCCTCCAGGAGATCTTCCCACCCCAAGGATGGAACCAGTATCTCTTAGTTCTTCTGCAGCGGCAGGCAGGTTCTTCACCTCCTGCGCCACTTGGGGAGCTCCACTAGCAAAACAAAACAACCAGACAAAACAAAGCCCTGGTTTTGTTTACTTTATAGAATCTCTCAGTGGTGGTCTAGTTTGGTGCTTTTGATGTTTATTTTCTGTTGCTCCCTTTCAGGATGTAAATACCACGAGGGCAGAGAGCATTTCTGTTTTTGGTCAGAGTTGTATTCTTGATGTGGTTGAGGACGAAATTCTCAGCCAGGGCTGCAATCTAGAGTAAGTACAGTAAGTGTTCAGGGAATGAGCAGTGGTAGGGAGATATGAGGAAGAGATTTCAAAGAGAAGGGTTTAACAGTGGTGGGTCTGCACTTTGCTCCTGCTGCTGTTTCTGTAATTGACAGAAGCCTACTGCCATCTACACAGATGCCATCGTGGGTTCCTGGGTCTAAGACAAGAGGCTGAAGTTAAAGTGGTGTCTAACTTTGAACTTCTCAACCTAGTTCAGAAAGCTGGATTTAAATGTCTTTTTAAGATAATCTCCTATTAGTTTTAAATGTCTGAATTTTTGTTCCTGGACCCCAAGCAGATTCTGGATAGGGAAATGGTCAAGGCACCAGATGGTGGGCCTTGGTAAATCTCCATGGAAATCTGTCTTTTATTGTCTCTTTTCCTATGGCTTCCCAGTGAGAGGTGGGGATAATAGACATTTAGGTTTTTGTGTTATTGTTGTTCAGTCACTCAGTTGTGTCTGATTCTTTGCAACCCTATGGACTGCAGTGCACCAGGCTTCCCTGCCCTTTACCATCTCCTGGAGCTTGCTCAGACTCATGTCCATTGAGTTGGTGATCCCATCCAACCATCTCATCCTCTTGTCTCCTCTCCTCTTGCCCTCAATCGTTCCCAGCGTCNTTCTGTTGGAAAAACAATGCAGAGGGCAAGAAGCATACGTCAAAACTCCCAACACACTGAGGGGACCAGTCACAACCTGTTCCTATAAAAAGGATGAGTTTTTGTTTGAGCTCCATCAAGGCTTGCAGCTCTCTGAGGCAAAAATCTCTGCAAGGCCTCCACTTAGCTTCCAATCAAGTGGTTAGCTAAGACTTTGCAGTTGCTTCACTGGTGCTTCTGGGGTTTCTCATCACTCAGTCAGAATTTTAATTTGCATCCAGATATATTTATGTTTTCTCTTAATTGTCTCTCTCCATCTCAATCCGAAAAGGAGCCTGAAGACTTAATGCTACTTAAGTTTTATCTTTATATGATTACATTTAAATGTAATTTCAGTCCTTATTATGACACAGGAGAAACAGAGAGGGCTAAAGGACTGAATCTAATTCATCATCTTTAGGCCTTGGCAGTATCAGAAGCTCATACAATTTATTCTAAACTGTTAGTCCTTCTAACACTTATAAGCCTACCTTGGCTACATAAATTGAAGCTCAGAAATAGAAATTTGTTTATTCACATACAAGAAAAGTTTTTTAGATGAGTCATATAAGTACATTTAAGAGGAATATTGTTTTGCTTGTTAAAATGGACTCAGATATCATAGTGTTTGGATTATAATTAGCTTTCCATCAGAATATTCATATGCAGACTATAGGTGGTGAGCGTTTAAGTGGTTGAGACTTAATTTCCATTGGCAGACGCTGTCAGTGTTGCGATCTTCAGTGATGTCATGGGTACTGCCTTGTGCCTGCATGCTCTATATTTGGAACAAATTGGGTTGTTCATGACAATTTCCCATATCATGACAATTTCCCCAGTAACTATACCCGTGCGTCTTTTATTTCTTTTGGAAGCAATAGGCATGAATACATGAGCTAAAATGAGCCAGGAATAGTGCCCAGTCTTCTTTAGTCTGGGCATGATCATAGTCTGGCCAATACTAGCCCATCATGAGGTGCTCTTTCAAACACAGGCTGGGCGAGAAAGACACTTTTGTCTTTGAGTCAGGTTCTTGTTAGAATGTGAGTCCATTGATCTGGACAGTCACATTTTTAGCACGATGAGGAGGAAGTCTGCTTGCATGAAGATCAAATAAAGACTTCTTCAGAAGAAGCAGAGACGAGAGAACCAGCTGCCCATGAGTGCCTGCTCCGCTTGCCCCAGCCACACCCCTGCCTGTGCAAGGCACGTGAGCAAGTATTTTCTGTTTGCTTTGCCTAAGTCAGTTTGAGTGGGGACTTTTGACAAATAATTAAGAAGTTCTTCACTAGCATAAACCTATTTCATACCAAAGTAGCAGTAGGGACAAGGGTTGGCATATGTTTCCCATATGGAAAAGGAAATGCCAACCCACTCCGGTATTCTTGCCTGGGAAATCCCACACAGAGAGGAGCCCAGAAGGCTGCAGTCTATGGGGTCATGAAAAAGTCAGATGTGACTTATCGACTAAACAACAACATCCTTCCCGTGAAGTCAACATAGTAGAAAACATTGAAACTTTGATTAGGATAGAGGAAGTGAAACACAGACCCAGTTAGAAACAGAGATACAAAACTATGGCCTCCTTACAAAAATAATGAGGGCATGGAGATGAGAAACTAACATCTCCTGAGAGATGGTAAGGACTCTCAGAAGAGGGTCAGTAAAACTGGGGACCACTTGCTCAGATGCATGGGCTAAGTAAGGTTTCTAGCAGTCCCACTGAGAAGAGAAGCTGAGAAGTTACATAACCCACCCTATTCTATGGACTTCCCTGGTGGCTCAGGCGGTAAAGTGTCTGCCTGCACTGTGAGAGACCTGGGTTCGATCCCTGGGTCAGGAAGACCCCTTAGAGAAGGAAATGGCAACCCACTTAATACCCAAATGACTCATAGCTAGAAATAGCTTTTTATTACCTCTTTGGTGTTTATTTAATGTCTGCTANTGGTGGCTCAGGCGGTAAAGTGTCTGCCTGCACTGTGAGAGACCTGGGTTCGATCCCTGGGTCAGGAAGACCCCTTAGAGAAGGAAATGGCAACCCACTTAATACCCAAATGACTCATAGCTAGAAATAGCTTTTTATTACCTCTTTGGTGTTTATTTAATGTCTGCTAACTGCTAAGTCACTTCAGTCGTGTCCGACTCTGTGTGACCCCATAGACAGCAGCCCACCAGGCTCCCCCGTCCCTGGGATTCTCTAGGCAAGAACACTGGAGTGGGTTGCCATTTCCTTCTCCATGCATGAAAGTGAAAACAAAGTCGCTCAGTCATGTCCAACTCTTAGTGACCCCGTGGACTGCAGCCTACCAAGCTCCTCTGTCCATGGGATTTTCCAGGCAAGAGTACTAGAGTAGGGTGACATTGCCTTCTCCGATTTAATTTAATGTTTAAATCATTTATATTATTAATTAACAGTGATTTTTTGAGGCAACAAATAATAAGCATTATTCTCAATATTCACATACTATTAGATTATGATAAATTAAATCTTACAAGTTTAAACTACTTTCCCCAAGTACTTAGACAATGACTGAAGACTTAAATTTGTTTCATGAAGCTTGCTTGATGATTTAATTAAAAGCACAGATATCTAGGAGTTTTAAAAAATGCTTAAACATGCTAGGATTCAGAGAGAACATACAGAAAATATCTCAGTGGTTACCAAATTATTATACTTACAATATAACTTAGTACCATAATGCAAATAGAATGAATTGAAATGTGGCCTTTCATGTTTCTGTTCTTATATTTATTCTTTTTTCTGTTCTTAATCTTGCTTTTAATTTTGAGTTCTGATTCTTTTTTTAACTCTTATTTTCACTCTTATTTTGATTCTTCCCCAGGATTACCTTTCTAAACTTACTCTATTTTAATCCCATGCTTGTGGTAATATTACCAAACTCCACTGAAAAATAATACCTTCCCAAACTAGCCAAGATGACTTGCCTGAACTGTTGACTAGTTGGTTGTACAGACTAGAAGTATGCCTGAATGTTGGAGAAAGGTGAAGCTACTGCTTTTGAATCATTGACAGACCTGGAAAATATATTTCTTGCTTAAAATTAGGAGCTCACATTGATTCTTCTCATTTAACAATTTGTTTTTTCCCCTTTTATTCTGATTTGTTTTTTAATATAAATTTATTTATTTTAATTAGAGGTTAATTACTTTACAATATTGTATTGGTTTTGTCATACATCAACATGAATCCGCCACAGGTATACACGGGTTCCCCATCCTGAACCCCCCTCCCTCCTCCCTTCGCGTACCATCCCTCTGGGTCATTTAACAATTTACATTTCTCTCTTCTTTTAGTGTGATTTTCATTTTTCACTAAGACTTTCAATCGTATTGAAAATTTGTTCTTAACGTGCAATAAAATATACCTACTTCTTGTGTCAAAGGGGAATAAATCTAGTGATTCTCCAAATCTTCGGCATCTTCATAAAGTCCCAAGTCCCTTTGTGATGGAGACATTCTGTCACTGTGCTAGGTTGGACTTCCTTCACTTTGGGAGTGGGGCCCGGGTTAAACAGCCTCCCTTATCTGTCTTAACAAGACATACTGATGTTCTGTCCAAGTGTGTGACACATAGTCCTAGCACTTGGAGCTCTATTGACTTTCTGAAGACAGATGCCCATATTAAAATGGGCAGGTTTCTGCTGTTGGGACTGAAGTAAGGCCACAGCCTCATTCCCTGGATGTAGCCCAGGCAGCATTGCCTGTTTTCCTGAGGACTTTGGAACACCTCCGCAGGAGAGTTACCGTGGAAATGCAAAGTGCAGCTGGCTAGCTGTTGTTAGCTTTTCTTGCCCACGGAAGGTCTAACTAGAACGTTTTGAAACGCAGACGGACCAAAGAAGAGTCAGAGCGTTTGTCTCTTCACAGAGTCCAGGAGCAGAAATCCTTGCCCCTTTGGGAGTGACTGCAGAGCTGGACACTCCTCAGACGGAGGTTCTGCCAGGCCGTCCACTCAGCTGCTGAGACTGGTTGTTGCTAACATCTTACACCAGTAGACCCAGTTTTATGCCTCAGCCAGTCTTAAAATGCCACACTCCTGCCTCTCCTGACAGTCCACAGCTTGCCCTAAATGTTTTCGTTTTATATCTGGCAGTTCATAAGAACATGGTTTGTGACATGCAAAACACATTTGGACTGATAAAAAATGAATAAGACCACCGGGTGGGCTCTCCTTTTAATCGAGACCTTGGGCTCATTTCTGCCCCATTTATTCAAGGTTGGGGCTGAGTTCCATTTGCCAAGTATCACAAGTGCAATCACTTTTTTTTTTTGAGTTTGAGCATTTTCTGACTTTAGTCTGGGTGAACACAGATTCTGCTGTTGCTCAGTCAAGTCATGTCCGACTCTTTGTGACCCCGTGGGCTGCAGCTCCCCAGGCTCCTCTGTCCTCTGCCATCTCCTGGGGTTTGCTCAGATTCATGTCCGTTGAGTTGGTGATGCTATCTAACCGCAGATTTTAAGCAGATGCAAAACTGGACTGTGCAAGTTGTAAGAAAGCTTCAGGTTCATTGAGCTCTACCATTAGGTGGCAGCAGAACCACATGGAAAGCGTCAGAGTAACAAAAGGAGTAAAGATGATGGTGATGCTCATGATGACAGTGATGGTGAGGAGGGCATATAGATTGGACTCACGCGCTGCCTTCATTCCAGCGTAATTTTATTGTTGTTGTTTTCCCATTGATCCTCACAATATACAGGCAGGTGGGAAAGGGAAGGTCTTATTCCCATGGTGTGAGGTGGGATTAATTCAATTTAAAATTGTTGGGAGACTTGCCCACTAAACCTAGCAAATTATTATCAGAACCAGTCTTGAAATTTACGTCTTGGGACCCAAATCCAGGCTTCTGTTCACCTGCACTCCTTTCCACAAAGCATTTTAATCCTCTTTAAGTATGAATTTATTAATCCTGAGTAAATAGGGACTTAAACTGACCAAAGAACTGTATTTCATCCACTAGATAAAGGGAAGAAGTAGAAGGCAAGAATGTGTAGGGTTAAAATAGAGATCTGCTATGCCTGAAAAATTGAGAGAAAAAATATTGTCCGAGGGTGACCACATCTGTGAGTTTTGGGGGCCAGATCGCCTAGTTTAGTGAATAAGAGGTATTTGTAGTTTCAGCGTCTGCTTCTTCTGTGTCATTTACGACATGTAGGAGCTCCGGCACGACCCTCAGACCACCTGAAATAATATTCGGTGGCCTACTGCCAGGGTTGGGGGTGCAGGACTGTGTAATGCTTCTGTTGGTCAATGGCTTCACACAATGGAAGGAGAAAAGTCAGTGCATATAAAGAGGCAGTGAGACCACCCCAAGGACAAGAACCGCACTTCTCCCAGGTTTATTTTGCAGTCACTAATCATCAAAAGCACGGCAAGGATCTGAGCTTGGGAGGTCTGTGGGTGGGATGAACTCTGAACCATCCTTGGGTATCAGGTGCCTGGGCTTGAGGGAATCAGGAACAGAACAAGTTATTTTAGTTTCTGTTTTCATTCTCTACTTCACCTCTGAAGCAAATTGAGAGTCTTGAGTCAAACCCCAAATTTTCTTCCTCTCTTGAGGAAGAGTCCAGTTCATAGTCTGGGTCACAAGCAGGTAACAGTAATTGCAGTTTAGCTAGCGGCAGAATCCTTCCCAGGTTTATTGAAGAATTGCTGCAGCACATAGGCAAATGCCAACGATACAGTTAAACTGCAAAGACCGAAGAGCCACAGCTGGGTTAGGGCCTCTGACCGAGTGGCACATACAGGGTACAGAAGACGTGACTTCTCACCAGCGAGAGACATGTTAACCACACAGATTCTCCACGTACTTTTACCCTTTTTCAGTTGCATAGCGACACTATGCACGACCTGGATTCGCTACAGTAATTGTGTTCTCTGTGAAGGGTGTGTGAACTCTGAAGGCCTCTATGCCAGTAGGAACGCAGAAGATCAGAGAACAATGGGAAACTTGGACATTAGAAAAGGACTTGTATCAGAACCAGGAAAGAGACATTTCTTGTATTTTCTTGAATTTAGAAGCAAAGATCTGTCTTTTTCCAAAACACACGGGGAACAAGTCTTGGGGTCTCAAGGCAGATAGATGGTCATGGTGTGGCTTCATTAGTGTCTTCAAAAAGAAATTCTCTGGGTACAAATATTCCAGCACTTGATATAAATATTAGTGGGATTTTTATTGTTTTATGTCACCCAAGCTTCTACTTCTTTCCTGTGGTGCAGATCACTGAGCTCAGAGGCAGGAAAGAACTGATGGATAATGGGGCACTGCTTTGCATGTATTATTTCGTTTGTTTCTGTTATTCACTGAATATTGATTGAGAGCTACTGTGTACCTGGCCCTGTGATATACCAACAGATCTCTTGATATCATGCCTATAGTTCACGCCTTTGTGAATCTAATAGGGAAAATAGACATTAATTAAATCAAGATGTATACACTAAGATTCGGGTACCAATTTCAATGTGTGTGTGTGTGTGTGTGCGTGCGTGTGCATATGTGTGGTTTCCCATCTTGTGAAGCAGTTCTCTGACACCAGCTGAGTCCTCTAATTCAACTCAATTCTCACACTCTCTGCTCAGAGATAACATCAAATTCCAAGCTTAAGTGCTCGGTCTGACAAGACTGCCCAAGTCCAGGTTGTTACCTGTGCTTCTGACAGGATGGCTATAAATCAGAGGTTCCCACAATGGCTTCCTTGGATTCCATTAGTTTGCTGGAGCAGCTCCCCAGACTCAGAATATTAATCTGCTAGATTTTTCCAGTTTGTTATAAAAAGATATGGCTTCCCAGGTGGCGCTAGTGGTAAAGAACCTGCCTGCCAATGCAGGAGATGTAAGAGACATGGGTTTGATCCCTGGGTTGGGAAGATCTCCTGAAGGAGGGCATGGCAACCCACTCCAGTGTTCTTGCCTGGGAAGTCCCATGGACAGAGGGGCCTGGCAGGCTACAGTCCATGGGGACACAGAGAGTCGGACACGACTGAGCAACTAAGCATATACGCACAGTGACCGGGGAAGTTTTGTGGTTTAATACAGCTGGGTAGAAGGCAGAAGGAGAATGAAACGTGATACGCGGCAACTTGAAGATCGTGAGTTTAGTGTAGGACACACTGAATACGAGATACCATTCTTTGAGATACCAGGTGGAGGGATAAATAAGTCTTGGCTTAAGGGAAAAGTCTGGACTGGGCTGTAACTTTTGATTTTCATTGGCATATGGTGTTTTCTTGGTGGCTCAGGTGGTAAAGAATCTGCCCACAATGCAGGAGACTGGGGTTCAGTCCCTGGGTCTAGAGGATCCCTTGGAGAAGGGAATGGCAACTCAGTCCAGTATCCTTGCCTGGGAAATCCCATGGACCAGAGGAGCCCGGTGGGCTACAGTCCTTGGGGTCACAGAGTTGGACACGACTGAGTGACTAACACACACGTGGTGTTTAAAGTCATGAAAAGGACAAGATCATTTTGGCAGAGTGAAGAAGAAAGAGTACCATTTTATTGGTTTGATTAAAAAGTTCATCCAGGTTTCCAATAACATCTTGCAGAAAAATGGAACGAACTTTTTGGCCAACCCAATTGAATGCAGTCTTTCGGAAGCTGCTGGGAAGATAAGCCAAACGAGGGCTGATAATACCACTGGACTTAATGACAGGGATGACTGACCCCTTTGGAGGTATTTTGTCAAGGAGAGCAAATGGCATTGCCCTGGGCCCCACAGCCAGATGTGTGTAAATAAGCCATGCTCATTTACAAGTCTTGCTTTCTTGGTCATTTAAAATTTGAACTCTCTTTTTATTTGTTCATCTCAGTATTAGACTCAGAGGAGAGAAACCACTGCGTGTCATCCTTCAAATTCCTCTTCAAAGGAAAATCCATCAGGTAACCGGTGAGTACAAGGATGAAAGCTAAGGAGCAGCAGCTAGTCCGTGTCTCAGACCCACGTCCTGGTTTTCACTGTGTGCTTCCCTTCCCGGGCTTGCAATGGGGCTGCTTTTTGTGAGGCCGGTTAATCAATATCAAGCTCAAACTCCATATATTCTGGCCCAGTGTCCTGTGAGATCCATTTCTACCTATAAGACCATGTGTCCTGGTGTTTTCATTGTATAATATGGTCTCCATAAGAAGAGAGGAAGGGCTTTCCTTCCAGAGAGGCAGGGTCGCTTGTCTCGATGCTCTGCCACCCTTGGCACCAGCGATTTGAGCTGCGTCTTGTCCAGCCCTTCCTCTTCCCCTCTGGGGTTCACCGGAGCTTTCTGGTCATCCGTAGCGGAGGCACTGCACGGGCAGGCTTTGCATCCTCGGCGGTGGAGAGCAGATGACTGCACTTTTGATTGCTGTGGTCTCCATCGACTGTGGGGGACTTTGAAACTTCTAGAAGAATGCCCTGAGGTTAAAAGTTAAAAAGAGAGAGCAGGCGGCATTAATTTGCATATTCTTGCTGCATCATAGAATTCTTCAGCTGTAAGCAGAGACCCAAAGGAGAATGCACGACAGAAGGCAGATGATTGGGGCATCTGTAAAGGGGAAGCTGAATAGAGGCGTTGAAGGGCCTTAGCCAGGGAGAAAGATGTGTTTGCTGAGATTTCTTTTTCTCCTTTGGAAACTGAGCTAGTGACAGCCAGCAGCCCCTGTGTGAGAGGAGAGGGAGGGGGGGCGTTCTGAGGGCCGTGTGGAGGTCAGGGGAGCTGGGCACTAGGGTGACGGGGATGGAAGTCTGGTTCTGAGCTCACGAGCATCCTGGCTCTGGGTTTGTTTCTTTCCAATGACTTCACTGTTTATTATTCAGTCACTTGGTCGTGTCCAGCTCTTTGTGACTCCATGGGCTATAGCACGCCAGGCCTCCCTGTCCATCACCAACTCCTGCAGCTTACTCAAACTCATGTCCATTGAGTCGGTGATGCCATCCAACCATCTCATCCTCTGTCATTCCCTTCTCCTCCTGCCTTCAATCTTTCCCAGCATCAGGGTCTTTTCTATTGAGTCAGCTCTTCGCATCAGGTGGCCAAAGTATTGGAGCTTCAGCTTCAGCATCAGTCCTTCCAATGAATATTCAGGGTTGATTTCACTATAGAGACTCAGAAATGCATTCCAGGAATATCTGGAGGATACCTGGAGGAACATCTTGTGTATGAACCTAAGAAGGGATATGGCAACTTTGGACAAGCACCTTGAGAGGAATAATTCATCACAGAGTAATGCCTGGGTTCAATTTGGGGGAAATGGGGGAAGAAGTAGTTATCACTTCTGGAGACCAACTTTGTGCCAGACAGTGAACTAAGGTCTTCTACTTAGACTATCTCATTTAATCCTCAGAATAAATGTACAAGGTAGCTGTCTAGTCTTCTTCCGTAGGTAAGAAAACTGAAGGTCAGAGAAATTCTCTCACTGAACAAGCAGTAGTTATAATAAGAGTTAACATTTATTGGGTACATCCTGTGTACCAGACACTATTCTAAGAGATTAGCTCAATTAGTTCATCTCCATCTTCATAATAATCTTATGAAATAATGCCACTTGTATAACCACTTTACAGATGGAAAAACCAGGCAGAGAAGCTTAAGTAACTTGCCACAGGCCACATAGGTCAATGTCAGAGGCGTGGTTCAAATCCAGACAGTCTGACTCGAACTCTGAGACCTTCACTGGGACATAACTTAAGTGTCAGCATGCTCATGCTCCCAGAACATGCTGAACACTGAGGGCAGAGTACAGACGAGGCAGACATGACCGTGGCCTTCATGGAATGTACTCCTTAGCACATGAGAGGTCAAGTGAGTCGTCTAGGGTCACACAGGCTTTCCAGGTGGTGCAGTGGTAAAGAATGCCCTTGCCAGTGCAGAAGACTCAAGAGACATGGGTTCGATCCCTGGATTGGGAAGATCCCCCGGGGTAGGAAATGGCGACCTGCTACAATATTCTTGCCTGGGAAATCCCACGGACAGAGGAGCCTGGCGGCTACAGTCTGTGGGGTGGCAAAGAGTTGGACACCCCTGAGTGACTGAGCACAGCGCAGCAGCTAGGGTTACGTGGCTATCCTGGGTTGGAGGCTTACTGAGGTCTTTCAAGAATGCCACATCTCACAGGGCATCTAAGCACCCACCAAATGCCCCCTGCACATCTGACCANTGGTTCAAATCCAGACAGTCTGACTCGAACTCTGAGACCTTCACTGGGACATAACTTAAGTGTCAGCATGTTCATGCTCCCAGAACATGCTGAACGCTGAGGGCAGAGTACAGACGAGGCAGACATGACCGTGGCCTTCATGGAATGTGCTCCTTAGCACCTGAGAGGTCAAGTGAGTCGTCTAGGGTCACACGGGCTTCCCAGGTGGTTCAGTGGTAAAGAATGCCCTTGCCAGTGCAGAAGACTCAAGAGACCTGGGTTCGATCCTGGGATTGGGAAGATCCCCTGGGGTAGGAAATGGCAACCTGCTACAATATTCTTGCCTGGGAAATCCCATGGACAGAGGAGCCTGGCGGGCTACAGTCTGTGGGGTGGCAAAGAGTTGGACACCCCTGAGTGACTGAGCACAGTGCAGCAGCTAGGGTTACATGGCCATCCTGAGTTGGAGGCTTGAACTGAAGTCTTTCAAGAATGCCACATCTCACAGGGCATCTAAGCACCCACCAAATGCCCCCTGCACATCTGACCAGAACTCTAGGCCCATGGAGCAGTCTGTAGGCTTCCTTGTTCTCATTCTACGTTCAGCCATTTTATCCTGTTTCTTCGCCTTCCCTCTTCTTGTCTCTGAATTTGTCTCATCTTTCCTAACCTAATGCAGCAAATCTAAAACCCCAAGAAACCTGCATAGAGCTCCTCAGAATAAAAATACGAAAGCTGTCATCGCACTTTCTTTTTAAAGTGATCTGAGGCAATCTGGAGTGCATCAACTTCTGTCACTGTTCAGCCCTGAAAAGATGACTTAAGGTGTAAGGGGAGTAACCTCAGTCTGAATGAAGTAGCCTACTAATAAGGATTAGTTCCTTTCAACATTGACTCCCTTCCTTCCCCTTCTCTTTCTGTGGGTGTCAGATCTGACCTGCATCATGGTCTGAAGTCTCACCCTGCTTGCTTCTGCTCTCTGCCCTCTTTATCTGTCATACAATGTTCCTCCGACAAATGCCTTGCACTTCTGTCCTGGCATCTGCTCTTTGGAGAAGCCTAACTCACTCCAGGAGCGTTCATCAGGGTAGGCTTGATTATGCTGCAGGAACACGTTAAACTCTGAATCTCAATAACTTAACAAAAAGAGCTTGATTGCTCATGCTGTGTAGCCAATGCAGATTGGAGCTCTATTCATCAGGTATCGAAGCCGACGGGCTCAGGCCTACCCCTGACTTTAAGAGATCTGGAAGAAGGGAGAACTTTTATGGCTATTCCTGGAGGTGACTTAGATTGCCTCTGCACATCCCATTGTCCAGAACTTAGTCACATGGTCCCCCTTAACAGTAGCTAGGAACATCCTCTTGTATAGAAACCCAAGGTGAGGCAGGATCGTAGGGAATAAGCACTGTCTATGCCTCACATGGTAACAATGTGTTAAGCTTTATCTATTTGCTAAGGTTTAAATTATCCCTGTTTTATGAATGGAGCCTCTGAAGATGAGAGAGGCCGAGTATTTTTTCCAAAGGTCACGAGCTTATCAAGAGGTAGAAGCGGAATTGGGAGGCACATAGTGTCGGGTTACAAATCACGCCTTTAACCAGTCTTCTACGGGCACAAAAGAAATGACTGTATGCCGGGGGGTTGTTGGTGGCTGACAGATCTCTGAACCTTGGCTCTACACACCCCAGCCTCTCCGGAGGGGACATCTGGGACGTAGGAAAGCAGGCCTGAGGTTTACGCCGAAGGCGTTACACCGCGTGTCTTCCTTTACTGCTACGTTTTCATTTCTGAATAGGAAAGACAGTGTTTGGGCGGGACTTCCCACATCTCCAGCCAGGAGACAGAAGGAGCCTCTTTGTTTGGCTTTCCTGTCTTTGGGTAGAACAGAGCAAGTGGCAAAAAATGACTTGAACAAGTTTGGGGGCTATATATATATATATGTATGTATACATTTGCCTTTTTTGATTATAGTTAATAGTTTTAAAGAGTGCTACAAAATGATGTGGCTTTTGAAAGAAATGCTTTCTTACCCATTTTCTTTCTGGCCAAGGTTTTGAGAAAAGAAAACTATAAATAGCTGACCATAAAGGAACATTGCTGCTCTGATCTGTGAAAAAGGAAAGAGAAATACAAAAGGACTGAGAGGTTTTCAGACAGAAATTATGGTTTCCCACCCCACCCCACCAGGGTCCAAGATTGCCACTTCTTGGAAGATGGATAGGGCCGAATGTGATGGATGCTTTGCCTTCCTTGTTTATTTTCAAAGATGCTTACTTAGTTGCTTTTATTCTGTAGAACTCAGAGCTTTCACATCTATTAATGTTTTAAATGAAATGATTTTCCCCCTAGAGTAAATAACGTTCAGATAGAGGTTTCTCAAAGGTAAGGCAGCCACCAGTCCTTTTAGTCCTCTGTTTCTTTTTTCCCTCTCTCTCTTTTGTCCTCAGGCGTCCTTTGGAACAGGTGTGCTGGGGAGGAGCAGAGGCAGAAACTAAGGTGCAAAGAAAAATTACCACGTGTTCGCCTGTTAACTGGATAGTGCCTGCCCCTTTGTTTATTTCTCTTCAGTAAACCGTTTTCAGTTTCCTGCCAAAATGTTTGTTTGCTATTGATTAAACTTCATCTTTTTATTACCCAGAATTAACTATAATGTTTATTAAAATAGAAGGTGAAAAGAGACAACTTCCCTGTGAGTTGTTCTATTTTCCTGTAATCAAAGGGCTTCCCTAAGCTGAAATCATCTCTTCATTTGAAATGCGGTTCTTATCAACGGGACATGATTGGCCCATGGCTCAGATACGCAGCTACCATTCTGAATGACTCACAGAGCTCTAGTTGCTGGATGTTTTTGGTTGGGTATGAAAAGTTGGTTTCCAGGGGTTGTCTCGAAACAGAGAGTCTGGGAAACTCTGATCTCTGGGTTCACTGAAGATAAACTGTGATCTCTGGATTCACAGTTTATCACTGAAGATAAACTGCTTTAGGTTTTAGGGACCCACTGACAGGCACACACAATTTTCTTTCGAGTTGTATCTCTTTCGTGGTGGGGGACCCTCCCTGCTCCTGTGGACAGAGAACAGGGACTGATGTTAGACTTGAAAGAATTAATGGGTTTCTGTGGAGTTGTCTCCTGGTAGCAGGTGGGAGCTCTGTCAGAGGCAGGAATGGAGAAGAAGCATGTCTCTGAGATCAAAGTCTACCTGACAACTTGACATGGAGAAAGGGGAAAAAAAGGAAAGTTGAAAATAAGAGAGAATAAAGTCAGAGATGACGTTGCCCAGGGGCATTTTAGACAGAGATCTTGTGATATTAGCATTTCCTTTTTTTTTTTTTNGTTAGACTTGAAAGAATTAATGGGTTTCTGTGGAGTTGTCTCCTGGTAGCAGGTGGGAGCTCTGTCAGAGGCAGGAATGGAGAAGAAGCATGTCTCTGAGATCAAAGTCTACCTGACAACTTGACATGGAGAAAGGGGAAAAAAAGGAAAGTTGAAAATAAGAGAGAATAAAGTCAGAGATGACGTTGCCCAGGGGCATTTTAGACAGAGATCTTGTGATATTAGCATTTCCTTTTTTTTTTTTTAAAGAAGGAATGAAGTAAATTGCTTTCCAGTGACCCTGAAGGTCATGAGCACCAGCTTCAGCTTCGAAAGGCTGAGAGAGAATGACTGTGAGGAGGGGTGAGATGGGTGTGGGCTTGAGAGGGCAACTGGATGCGTGTACAGCTTAGCAAGCCTGGGCATTCCTAGCAAGTGCAGGCTGAGTCAACTTGAGCCATCTTCAGAATTTAGTTTAACTGTCACCTTGGGGTCCAATCAGAAGGCCCACTGGATTAGGAGCCAAAAGCAGGGATGTCACCTTCATCTGTCCCTGGTAGTATAATCTGTTGTATAACTTCACGGATCTCTGCCTCAGTGTCATTATCTGTGAAATCAAAGATTTGGGCTGGATGGCCCGTAATCCCTGCAGCTCTAGCTGAGTGAGTGATGTGTGATATGTCTGTGATTAGACCTCCTATTCCACCTTTTATCAGTTTCAGTCAAGAAGCCCATCAACAAACACATATGTACTTTGTCTGTGCTAGGCACTGTTGTGGGAAGGCAGAGGGTATAAGGAGATAAAAAGCCTGGTTCTTATTTTCTGTAAATCCCAACTGAGGCCCAACTGTGACTTTTTCAAATCACTGTGTCCCCAGAGTTTTTCACAGTACCTGACATGCGTAAGTGCCTCTAGAGATGTCAACCGGCTGACCAAGGAATATTGTTTTATATCTAGTTAGAGAGATCAGGCATGAATAAAAGGTGCCCAACAATGCAAGTCAAGAAAAATTGTTACCCAATCAGTGATCATAGCGCAACTTACAGAACTTTTGAGAAGGTTTGCCTCTCTTTTGGGCTGAAATAGTGTGACTTCTCCATAGAGAGGGTGATTTGACTTCGATGGCTAAAATCCAGGCATTCAATTCATGTTGGATCTTTTAGGCAGAAATCAATTTCCCAGCTCAGCCTAAAGGAAAGCACAAATCTGGCTTGATTGTTCTTTCCTGTTCTTTCATACAACAGTGTCATAATTCAGGGCTTGGTTTGTTGTCTGGAAAGGGTCACAGTGAGACTCAGCAGATTATATCTGAGGACTGAGGGGGTGAGGTGCAGAGCAGCAAACACTTCCCGCTCGGGAGTGTATTTCTCAGGGCGGATGCTGGGAGGGCAGAGCTCACGATGGCCCCAGGGATCTATCCGTTCGATAAGTGGGCTTTGGGCCATCTTGCTGTGCTCATTTGCTCCATCCATATCCCCTTTTCTCTGTGCTCGGATATCACCAGCCTAGTAGGTGCTGTGCTGGGAACCAGAGAGACAGAAGTACAGCATCGATATGAGATCTCCTCTTGAGGAGACCAAGTCAGTGGAAGAGGGAGCCGTTGTAACAGAAGGCTTGCAGTGCCTTCACTGTAGATGTGAATAAATCACTGCTGTTAAAGCTTAGAGCTCCCAAGGACAAAGGGAAGTGAAAGTGAAGTCGCTCAGTCATGCCTGACTCTTTGCGACCACGTGGACTGTAGCCCACCGGGCTCCTCTGTCCATGAGATTTTCCAGGCAAGGGTACTGGAGTGGGTTGCCATTCCCTGCTCCAGGGGATCCTTCCGACCTGGGGATCAAACCCAGATTTTCTGTATTGTAGGCAGATGCTTTACCATCTGAGCCACCAGGGAAGTCCTTAGCAAATTGGGAAAGACTTCTGGATACCAAACCCATGCTAACTGTGGTGGCGGATTCGAAGAGGCAATCGCCATGTGAGCCAGGCATAGCCCTTACCTACAACCTGAGGTCCACTGCTCTGAGAAGTTTCCTCTCAGGGACTGAGACAGAGAGAAAGAAAAAAGGATTTGTTATCTGCATAGAAAAAAGAAACCCTGAATTTCTATATTATTTTCACAAATAACCCTAAACTTCATGACTTAAACATGTGCTTGGGGCTTCCCTGGTGGCCCAGTGGCTAAGATCCTGCATGTGACAACCAAGTCCTGGTGAAGCCAAAACAATAAGTAAGTAAATAAAAACAAACAAAAAGCCCTGCATGTATCATCCTAGTTCTGAATGTCAGAAGTGCCCAAATTAACGTACCAGCCGAGCTGAGGTCCTTCTAGAGGCCCTAAGAAAGAATTTGTTTCCTTGCCTTTCCTTGCTTCTAGAGGCTGCTTATTTTCCTTGACTCAGGGCTTCAAAGCCATCAGTGTGACGTCTTCCAATCTCTCTCTCTGACCCTCCTGCCTTCCTCTTACAAGGACCATTGTGATTTTGTTGAGCCCAGCCGGATAATACAAGATAATCTCCCCATTTCAAGACTCTTGATTTAATCACACCTGCAGAGTCTCTTCTGCCATCTTTGGTAACCAAGCCACAGGATCAGGTTGTCGACATCTTTAGAAGGCCATTTCTCAATCTGTGTGTGTGTATGTGTGTTAAATTGCTGCAGATGTGTCCAGCTATTTGCACTTCTGTGGACTGCACCCACCAGGCTCCTCTGTCTATGGGATTCTCCAGGCAAGGATACTGGAGTGGATTGCCATTTCCTCTCCCAGGGCATCTTACAGACCCAGGGATCGAACCCACATCTCCTATGTCTCGTGCATTGGTAGGCAGGTTCTTTGCCAGTAGTGCNCAGTTCTGTGGACTGCACCCACCAGGCTCCTCTGTCTATGGGATTCTCCAGGCAAGGATACTGGAGTGGATTGCCATTTCCTCTCCCAGGGCATCTTACAGACCCAGGGATCGAACCCACATCTCCTATGTCTCGTGCATTGGTAGGCAGGTTCTTTGCCAGTAGTGCCACCTGGGAAGCACTCAATCTGCATTAGTACCCAAATGCTTTCCTGAGGGTCTGACCTCTCCTAGATCTCCCCATCACACTATCTCATCTGTTTCCCTCCACAGAGAATGTAACATGGGAACAATACAACTCGATGGTTCTGGATTATCCATTCACTGTAACAACAGACTGGTTATTTAACTGTTCAAAGCCTCAGCTTCCTCAGCTATAGGATAGAGATAATCAATAATCCAATTCATAGAGCTGTGGTGAGGAGGAAATATGTGACCATGTACATAGTTCTTACTTCTGGAGACTCCTGTGCATGAGATACACTGAATTCATGCTGTTTATGATTTTATTGTTGTTCTAATTATTATTAGGATGCTGGGAAGGGGTGCAGGGAGAGAGGAAGAAAGTCTCCAAAAATTGAGCTGTACCGAGAACTCGGCTTTGTCTCGGTTTTGGCTTGGGAGATTCTTCGTTTTCATGAAAACTGATTTCCACTGGGTGACTTTCTTCCATCACCCTAGTTCAAGGGCCCCAGTGTGTTCAGACTGACACCATCCCATCAGTGTGCCCAAGTCCAGCATTTTGGCCTAGGGAAGATAGGGTCACTTTTAGACTTTTATTCATGGGGGAATTTTAATTATAGGAGCTCTTTGGAAGTAGCATGCTCTATAATGTCCTAAATCCATCTTCTGATCTTATCCTGGCATTGCAAAGAAATTTGTTTCATCTCATTTATTTGCTCTGGTGTGTGCCTGTTACCAGGGCAAATACCAGCTCCATAACCCTCAATTTCTCTTTATAAATGCTGCTCATTAAACTAATAAAATCTTTGCGGAAATTTCAAGAGATATGACAAAGGGAGATGAACATAATTTGGAAATGAAGGGGAAAATATATTTGGGCAAAGCGTTGCCAGATTATTGGGTATATTTCTGCCTAAGGCTCCAGCTTCAGCAATGAGTTGCTCCAAATTGTTCTTTCAGCTTCTTCCATGCCTTCAACGTTTGAACACGTGTTTTGTGTGTTTCAGTATTCTCGAAGGGGCTCCAAAACTCTGGGAGAGTTGGAATGGATAGTTGGGAGTTCAGCATCTGGGTGGATCTGAGTTGGGATGGCTAGACAGATGTTCAGCATCTGGAAATGGAGTGGTGGTCGGCATCTGGTTGTAAGCGATGTCACAGGTCCTGAGTTTTTATGTAAAGGGCCTCCCTGGATTATAATTTGTTTCTTTTTGTCTGCTTCTGCCCAGTTATGAAATATCCAATATCTCAGGATCACACAAGTAGATATAACCTCAACATTTTTATTAATTTTTTTTTCAGAGCTATCTCTCTGCAAATGAAAGGTACCAGTAATCTTCAGACACCAGGTTTGATAAGCCCAGTAAGGACATGGAATTTTGTGCCAGTAGCTGAAGCAAGTGGTTAGGCAGCACATGGGTCTTTAAAAACCAAAGAATCTCTTGGGAGAGAAGAGATGGTATATTTATTGGTGCTGCAAGGTGCTAGACGGAAAAGCTTACAGGATCCAAATTCTGTTCATCACAAAAGAGACCTTGCCAGCTCCCAACAGGTGTGACTTGCTTTGGGTAGTAGGGATTGTTCATAAGGGGTAGAATCATAGTTTGGATAGGAACTTTTATTTCTGCACAACTTAATCTGTAGCACAGAATTTAAAAAAATTTAATTGGGGGATAAGTGCTTTATAATGTTGGGTTGGTTTCTCTTGTACAACAATGGGCATGCATCTGTCACAAGTAAACACGTGTCCCCTCCCTCTGGAGCCTCCCTCCCACCTCCCACCCCATCCCACGCCTCTAGGTTGTTCCAGAACACTGGACTGAGCTCCCTGTGTCACATAGCAACTTCCCACCAGCTGTCTCTTTTACATACGGTAACGCACACGTGTCAAAGCTACTGCCTCAGTCTGTCCCACCCTGTCCTTCTTCTGCTATGGCTACAAGTCTGCTCTCTGTGTCCGCGTCTCCATTCCTGTAGCATGGAATTTTGATGCCCCTGTGTACGCGGATATCTGAGAACGCCTTAAAAATATTAACTGGTGATTTTCTCAGGGCTCTGGGATGACAATAAAAGTTATCATCAATTAAATGCCGATGGCAAGTTGGTTTTAGTGCATTTTCTCTAACCCTCATCACAATCCTACAAAAAGGATATTAGGGCTTTTGTTTTACAGCTAAGAAAAGCAATACTCAAGATGGACAAATGCAATCACTTGTTCAAAGTCNCTCTGGGATGACAATAAAAGTTATCATCAATTAAATGCCGATGGCAAGTTGGTTTTAGTGCATTTTCTCTAACCCTCATCACAATCCTACAAAAAGGATATTAGGGCTTTTGTTTTACAGCTAAGAAAAGCAATACTCAAGATGGACAAATGCAATCACTTGTTCAAAGTCGCATAGTTATTAAGCTATAGAACTGGAATTTCTGGGAAATTCAACTGAAGAATTGGTTGTGGTGGGGGATNGTTTTGGTGAGCTATTAGCATAATTATTAAACATGGAGGATTTGCAGAAGGCTCGAATTCCAACCAAGTTTTAATACATATTCAGAAACTTAGAATGCTTAACTGAAACTTTTCCCAACTTTTTGCCTGGTTTGGGACTTTGCAAGCCTCATCTGTTAAGGTATTTAGCGCTTTTACCTAAAATCAATAAATTCAAAGGCAAACATAAATAAAAAGTGGTTATTAAACAAAATACAATCAACATTTCATGAAATGCCTAGCTCCAAACTACTTCCATAGTTTTGGAAACATTTTTTTAAATTGCTATGCATATTTCTGATGCTGATATTAGTTCTTTCAGATTTAAGTCAGAGGTCTGATCATTTTTCAGTTTATAACATCACTCACTCTTCATTTAAATGAGATACCAAAATGGTGGGACCTGATATCACCCATTGCTAATTTGCATCTGCTTTTCATTTTCCTAAAATCAAATAACTGGGGGGAGTGGATGATGGTTAATGTATTTTAACGTTTATAGAAGCCAGTGCTCGACTTGATTTCTCCAGAGAAGGGGCATTTTTGCCAAGAAGACATCTGGGAGAGATCCATCCGTGATCACAGATTCAAAAAGGCATTCACATATTCTTTTGGAGTTGAGAGAGATGTGTGAAAACCTCACACATCTGGAAGACAATCAATCCTCATAGTTAGTCAACATCTGGAAATGTAACCACCCGAGGTTGACAAAACTGGTGATTAAATGTGATGGAAGTTCACCATCTATAGACAAGTACAGAGTAACTGCCTGTGAATTATGAGAACATACGTGCGTCTTGCATGCTATAATGAGCCATTAGCACCCAGCTTGCGTGAGCTGGAAAGGCATCAGAACACTGAGGTTTGTATGAAGATGTTTCCAAAAGTTTTTCCAATGTGCTTTTCTTGCAAAGCAATGTATAAAAACTACACTATAAATTCAGACAGAGCAAAACAAAAAGTTTAGCCTCACTAAGCTTCCTTATTCCTTTTCCTTCATGTTTTAACTTGCTGTTTTCATTTTCTGGCTTTGTCCTCTTTCTTAAGCCATTTATTTTTCTGTGCATGAGTGTCAAATACCAACATTGTTGCTACTTCTCCTGAGTCCTTCTTCAGATGCATTTTATCACCCTTTGAGCAATTTCAAATATCCCATAACAGTAGACAGTATCTACATTTCCTTCTGTTTTAACCACAGAAAATAATTTGCTTTGCTTAGATGACTATTAAATATGACTCCTAAGAAGAACCTAAGTAAGAACAATAAAAGTGATTAACAGCTTCATTCTTCTGTGAATTTTATATTCCATTCTCTTGCTCTTTCTGCCCTTATTTTTTGGTCTAAGTTTTCCCCTAAGATTTTTGTAGCTCAGAAGACTTAGCACCAAACTACATAAAAGATAGGCTGTTTTGACTTTCCTCTTTCTCATCTTTCCTTCCTTAGAACAAGAAAATCAGTTGTTTGTAGCTAAATGAGAAAAAAATCTGACTTTTCTTACTGAAACAGAATTTGCTCAAGCAGAAAGAAGTAGTTTTGTTGTCTGCCATCCATGGCTAAAGATACTCGAGGTTCATCTTCATGAAAGCTATTCCCACTACTTCCTGTTCAACAGAATCTTTACAAAATGCTGCACGTGTTTCAGGGCTTCCCAGGTAGTAGCACTAGTGATAAAGAACCCGCCTGCCAATGCAGGAGATGTAAGAGACCTGGATTCGATCCCTGGAAGATCCCCTGGAGGAGGGCAGGGCAACCCACTCCAGTATTATTGCCTGGAGAATCCCACAGAGATAGGAGCCTGGTGTGCTACAGTCCATAGGGTCACACAGCGTTGGACACAACTGAAGTGACTGGGCATGCACGCGTGAACACATGTTTCCAGATGAAGAAAGTCAAGTTATGAAAAACTTTAACTGTGTCCTCTGTAAGCCAATTCTAAAAGTGAATCTTTGTGGAGGGTCTTCCATGGAGCCAATTCTCAATTTCATCGAAATAATAGAATTAGTAATCCGATTGATTGTGCTGTTAAAATCAGATTCTCACACCAACAAGTAGAAAAGGAGAACTGCATTGAGAATGCAGAACTCCGTAGAGCTCTCAGAAGTTAGAATGAGCACCACAAGCTTGGGAGTTCTTGGTAGTATCTTAAACTAGGAGTCTAGAAACTTTCTCTTAAAGGCCAGCAATGAAACTATTTTCAGCTAATGGGCCACAAAGTTGCCATGGGAATTCTGTCATTGTGGTGCAGAAGAACCCATAGACAATACTGAACAAAAGAGCATCCCAACAAAATTTTATTTACAAAACATGGGTGACCTGGGGGCACAGTGTTTGCTAGTCCCTGATTTAAACACAATATGAAGCATTTAGGGAAAACAGAGAAACATCTTCAAATTACTATAAGGTCTTGAGTTAAAACTCCCAAGAAAAAAATGGCTAACACTTTGATCACCAGAACTTTTATTATTCTTTATTGAGGTGTGCCTTTTGGAATAAGAGAAAGGCAGTTCAGTCAGTTCAGTCGTGTCCAACACTGCAACCCCATGGACTGCAGCACGCCACGCTTCCCTGTCTATCACCAACTCCTGGAGCTTACTCAAACTCATGTCCATTGAGTCAGTGATGCCATCCAACCATCTCATCCGCAGTCATACCCTTCTCTCCTGCCTTCAATCTTTCCCAGCTTCAGGATATTTTCTAATGAGTCAGTTCTTCATATCAGATGGCCAAAATATTGGAATTTCATCTTCAGCATCAGTCTTTCCAATGAATATTCAGGACTGATTTCCTTTAGGATGGACTGGTTGGATCTCCTTGCAGTCCAAGGGACTTTCAAGAGTCTTTTGCAACACTACAGTTCAGAAACATCAGTTCTTCAGCACTCAGCTTTCTTTACAGTCCAACTCTCACATCCATACATGACTATTGGAAAAAGCATAGCTTTGACTATATGGACCTTTGTTGGCAAAGTAATGTCTCTGTTTTTAATAAACTTTCTATATTAGTCATAACTTTTTTTCCAAGGAGCAAGCATCTTTAAGTTACATAGCTGTAGTCACCATCTGCAGTGATTTTGGAGCCCCCTGAAATACAATCTGACACCGTTTCCATTGTTTTCCCATTAATTTGCCATGAAGTGATGGGACTGGATGCTACGATCTTTGTTTTCTGAATGTTGAGTTTTACGCAAGCTTTTTCACCCTCCTCTTTCACTTTGGTCAAGAGGCTCTTTAGTTCTTTGTTTTCTGCCATAAGGGTGGTGTCATCTGCATATCTGAGGTTATTGATATTTCTCCTGGCAATCTTGATTCCAGCTTGTGCTTCATCTGGCCCAGCATTTCTCATGATGCATTCTTCATACAGGTTAAATAAGCAGGGTGACAATATACAGCTTTGACATACTCCTTTCCTGATTTGGAACTAATCTATTGTTCCATGTCCAGTTCTAACTGTTGCTTCCTGACCTGCACACAGGTTTCTCAGGAGGCAGGTCAGGTGGTCTGGTATTCCCATCTCTTGAAGAATGTTCCACAGGTTGTTGTGATCCACACAGTCAAAGGCTTTGGCATAGTCAATAAAGCAGAAGTACGTATTTTTCTGGACCTCTTTTTCTATTTTGATGATCCAGTGAAGAGATCCAAGAGAAAGGCACTGAACCACAGTTGTGATGAGTGTAGTTAATTCTCTAATCCTTTGTTATACTGTCTTCTTTGCTTTGTTGTTTTTCCTTCTTATTCCAATTCTCTCCTTTACTGCTTCCTATAAATATTTAGACTTGTGTACATGTCACGTTCACATATCCATTCAATAAGAATACATGGGCTATTTTGATAGATAGCATTTAGTCTCGGCTGATTTTCTTGTAGAATGGGAGTGGAAAAACACTTCAGTCTCAAGAAACAGAGTTTGTTAGCCAACTTACACAGTTTGCATATCTAATGGCTATGAAGAAAGACAGATATTCATGTCAACACACTTTTCTGCCACCTCTTCAATGACTGAAATGTCTGTAGTCAATTACGTGACACAACATTGTCTAACTGATGGACTATATGTGTATGTGAAGCTATTATAATAGATTAGCTCCTATTAAGATAAAACCACTGTGTGGAAAACTCGCTGCCTGCCAAATACAGGCTTCTACCAAACCATTTGATCAGTGTTATAGAATTTCTAGGCGTTTACACTCAAAAGTGACTGTAGAAAAATAGCAGCCTCACATTCAGCATGTTTGTCCTCTCTCCTCCTTGCTTCAAGCACATCTGCTGATTTCATGGTTTGACACCTTTTTTTTTTAAAGTCTTGTTAGTGCTGTTGAGTCTGTTGGATCCCATTCAGCCTCCTAGCCTTACACACTAAGTCAACCAAGTTCAGATCAGACTCTGCTAACCTCAGGTGACAGCTTTTTCCTTATTTATTTATTTTTCTATGTTTTATTTTTTTGGCTGTCCTAGGTCTTCGTTGCTGTGTGTGGATCGTCTCTAGTTGCGGCAAGCGGGGGCCACTCTCTTGTTGTGGTATGTGGACTTCTTATTGTGGTAGCTTCTGTTGTGGAGCGTGGGCTCCAGGGCAAGTGGACACAGCAGTTGTGATGCATGGGTTTAGTTGCCCCGCAGTTTATGATATCTTCTTGGACCAGGGATCAAACCCATATCCCCTGCATTGCAAAGAGGGTTCTTGACCACTGGACCACAGGACCACTGGAGAAGTCCAGATGAAATCATCTGAAAATTCTTTTTTGACTCTAAACTTAATAGCTATGCATTTAATTATGAGGTCAGTGTTCTAATCATCTATTCATTGTGTAACAGAAAGTGAAAGTGTTAGTGGCTCAGTCGGGTCTGACTCTTTGTGACCCCATGGATTGTAGCCTGTCAGGCTTTTCTGTCCATGGAATTCTCCGGGCAAGATTACTGTAGTGGGTAGCCATCCCTTCGTCCAGGGGATCTTCCTGACCCAGGGAGCGAACCTGGGTCTCTGCATTGCAGGCAGATTCTTTGAGCCACCACAACTCACCCCCAAAGTTTGTAGCTTAAAACAGTAACAACATATTATTTTTCTTACATGTCTGTAATTTGGTTGGGAATGTGTAAGGCAGTCATTTCTACCCCACTCAGCATCAGCTAAGGCGGCTCAAAGACTGGGGACTGGAATCATCTGAAGGCTTGTTGACTCATCTACTTGGCAGCTGACGCTTGCTGTTAGCTAGAACTTTAGCTGCAACTGCTGGCTGGAACATCTCTATGTGGCCTTTCCATGTGTCCTGAGGCTCCTTCCAACATGATGGCTGGGTTCCCAGGGCACATCTAGATAGAGAGAACCAGGAGGAAGCTGTACTGCTTTTATGGGCTAACCATGTAAGTCGTGTGGAATCCCTCTTCCCCTGTTCTTTTTGTCAAGGAAATCACAAAGGTCTGCCTAATTCAAGGGAAAAGGAAAAATTGACAGAGGTGTGGTGAGGTGCTAGAAGAGCAAGTGGGACTGGAAATAGTGCTGTGGCTGATTTTGCAAAAGATAATCTGCCACATTTGCATTATAACAAGTGCATATATTTGTTTTTTAAAAAAATTCATTTATTCATTTATTTTTGGCTGTGCTGTCTTCGTTGCTGTGCACAGGCTTTCTCTAGTTGCAGCAAGGCGGAGCTACTCTCTAGTTTCGGTGCGGGGACTTCTCATTGTTATGGCTTCTCTTGTGGAGCACAGGCTCTGGAGTGTGTGGGCTCAACACGCAGGCTCAGTAGTTGCGGTACATGGGCTTCGTTGCCCCGCGACACGTGGAATCTTCCTGGACCAGGGATCAAACCTGTGTCCCCTGCATTGGCCGGTGGTTTCTTAACCACTGAGGCACCAAGTAAGTCTGACAAGTGCTCGTATTTGAATGGAACTGCTGTGGAATAGATGTGGAATCACTGTTTGGGAACTCATCTGCCTCATCAATAATTTAAAAAGAAAAAGAAAAAAGGGAGTCTATATCCCAAAGTCTCTGCCTAATATCCCTCTGTGCCTTATTTCATTTAATCTCCATCATTACAGATGAAGAAACTGAGGTAGGCAGAGTTCGAGTTACTTACATAAGCTCTCATAGCAGGCAAATGTGCCAAGGCTAGTGGACTTCAGAATCAAGTCTGTCCAGTTCCAAAGGTCATATCTTTTGACACAATCTGTCATTTGTTCCACACATGGTTTAGTTTTATTTTTTGTGGTTGGACAACGCTGAAATTCAGATGAGGTTTCAGGTGGTACTTAAAAGGGAGGACAATTGCCAAATAGTTTACCTCCTGAAATGATTCTCTATCTAAAATTGGTCTTTGAAAATTAGTCAACAAGAGTTGATAGTTAATATCCAGTGTTTTTTTTTTTTTTCTCTTGTATTAGAGAAAGCAAAGCAGGATGATAGCCTGGCTGTTATTGGGAGCTAAGGATTAGGGAAAATGCTGAAGCATGTTTCTGATTAATAGCTGATGGCATGTACGACCACAATGTGACTATAAAATTATGAGGCAGTTCTCCAAGGGTTAATGATTAATAAGGGTGTAAAATGTCCTTAGAGTTAGATATGAGGACATGGAATAGTAGATCAAAGCTGGCCAGGGGTCTGGACTCAAAAGGAGTCAAAGAGTTGTCGCCTAAGGTCGGGTTTCTGTGTCTGTGGGCCAGGCTCATGTAAGAGAATGGAGTGTCTTTTCTGGGACTTCCTTGGTGGTCCAGTGGTTAAGAATCCGTCTTGCAATGCAGAGTACGTGGATTTGATCCCTGAGTGGGGAGCTAAGTTCTGACATACTGCAGAGCAGCAAAGCCCGTATGCCACAACGACTGAACCCGCATGCTCTGGAGCCCGTGTGCCACACCCAGAGGTCCTCAACTAAGATCTGGCACAGCCAAATAAATAAATAAGTCTTTTAAAAAAATATTTGTCCCTGGATTTGGTTCTTCTGCCAAATTTATGTGTCAGGCCTGCCTGCCAGCTTACCAAGTTTTAAAGAGAAGCCTTTGTGAAGGCTCTCTGCCTACACAAGGTTACCCTTTAATGATTGCTTACCCCATTCATTCAGTAAAAACAAACGACAAAACCCCAAATGTAGTTAACTTGATCCACTATTTTTTTTTTTTTTAACATATTTGGCCCTGACTTGATCCAACCATCTGTGTTATGGCATCATGTGAACATAACCTTATAAGGTTTCACCTCCTGTCCTCTGCCTTCCCCCGCCTCCCCCAACACACACATTAGCTGTAGAGAAATCTATGGTTGTTTAGGAAAGTTACTATAGGAATTTTTAGTTTTTGTTAACAGTGCGGTAGCTATTAAAAGACCCATCTGGGTCTGGTTGACAAAAGATTTTGCCTTGCTGTCTACAACAACACACTGCCTTACTACAAATGGTCTCCCAAAGAAAATTTGTAGGTCATTAGCTGTGAGATTTCTCTTTTTCGTGTGCTTGCAGCAATTTCAGTTGCTTCCAGCACAACATCTGGAAGCACATTTGGCTTCATAGTTGGAAAATGAATTAGCATCCCAGATCATGAACAAGGGACTGACCTTGCACTGGACTGCAGCAACCATGCCTTCCGTTGATAGACTGGTCTTCCTTGGCTATGGGGAAAAGAGCTGGAAAGCATCTCTTTTCTGGCATTAGTGCTGTCTCTCAGAACAGCCTGAGTCTGCTCACAGTAAACTGGACATTTGCCCGAGGGTATGGAGCAAAAGATGACACTAATTGAAAGTTGGCATCCTGGAAAACATTGTCGGAGTCATCTCCTGCAGGAAGATAACCCTTACCTTGTGCCAGTACTGAACCGTGGGCTCCATGGACCTGCTTGTGTCTGCTCACACCTGTTCCAACACGGATGCCAAGAAATTGGGGATCAGGAGGAAGCAGACACAGAGAGCCTTTTGGAAGCTGCAGAAGTCACCAGGCCCTTTGAAAGTCCTCTGGAACTATAATAGATTGGACAAGGAGGGTATGCCCTATGTAGATGTATTTGGCTGTGGTCAAGAGCATTGAGAATCCCATATCAAGCACCAATCTAAACAGACTGAACAGCAAAGGAAAAAAAAAAAAAAGGCTTAAGAAACCAGAAACAGAAACAATGAGACAGAAGGTCTACCTTACTAGTAAGTTTTATTTTTATTGCAATATTTTCTTTTTCAACTAGAGGTGATATACAAATATGGAGGTAGAAATGCATTGCATTAAAATAAATAAATAGGCTGTACACGCTAGTATCTTTTGCTATTTAATAGCTTGAGGCAGATTATAAGTCAGATCATGGCCCAAGAAATGCAAGTTGTATGCACATATAAAACCTGATATCACAATTAGCACAAAGTGAAAGTTGCTCAGCTATGTTCGACTCTTTGGGAGCCCATGGACTATACAGTCCATGGGATTCTCCACGGCCAGAGTACTGGAATAGACTGGACTGCCTTTCCCTTCTCCAGGGGATCTTCCCAACCCAGGGATCACACCCAGGTCTCCCACACTACAGGCAGATTCTTTATCAGCTGAGCCACCAGGGAAGCCTGAGAATACTGGAGTGGGTAGCCTATCCCTTCTCCAGTGGATAACCACATTCTCCTGCATTGCAGGTGGATTCTTTACCAGCTGAGCTACCAGGGAAGCCCAATTAGCATAAAAGAGGGTGTTAATCCTAACTGTGAAATATGAAGTGATTACACTTCGTGATCAAACCTCTCTTATTTTATTCGTCTGCTTACCTTTCTCTCATCAAGGGATCCCAAGACTTTTAGTTACATGGGACTGCGTCAGGTGGAGAAACAAGGAATAGATACAGATGAGTCTTTGTAGCCAGGAGAGAGACCACTTCTTTGCCAGTATGGCGTGGTAATTCCTTTTGTTACTATTCATTTAGTCCCACAGAAGTTTATTAGGATCCCGTCTGGAGTCAGACTCTGTGTGCTAAGCACTTGGGATACAAAATATTTAGGCCCCTTTTAGCTCTTGTCCAGATTATTGCACTCGTCTCTTAGTTAGGGATCTTGCTTTTGGGTCTCATTACACTTTCTCCCAACTTGCTCTTCAAATTCTAGATTAAGTCATCATGCTAAAATATAAATTCCATTACTTTAGTTCCATGAGTTAAATTCTTTAGTGGTCATCAGTTGCCTCATGATACAGTCCTAGCTCTTTGGCAGGACACCTAAGATTCTGATGACTACAGTCTGCTGTCTGGCCACCACTCAGCAGCCTCCGAGGCATGTTTAACTGAGCACAGTTAAACAGAACTACTTGGAATTACTGGAAAGCCCCTTGTGCTTTCTTATCTTTAGGTCTCTGCAAAAAGTGCTCTCTCAACCTGGATTGCCTTCTGCCTCTCTGCATGTGGTCAGCGCCTACTCACCTTTCCTGCCTTCATAGAAATACCACTTCCTTTGGGGAGCGTCCCATAACTTTCCTTCTACGCTGCTGCAGCGCCCATCAGCTTAATCAAGCAACCATCTCTTGTTAAATAATGATTTATTTTATCATTCGCTGGTACATTTATCACTCCTTTACGTCTCTCTAGAGTAGTTAAGTCTTTGATTAAAATGTGATAAATCTGTACACTCCTGCTCTTTGTTTTGTCAGTGTCTTGTATACACACCATCAATTTTACAGCTGTGTGCATATTCTCATACTTATTTAGCACTTACTGTGGCCAAGAATAGTTTTTCACTTATTGTTATTTAATCTTCAAAACAATTCAAGGTAGTAGTTATTACTGCCATCATCTCATTTTTGGCTACATTTAATTAGTTTCCCCAGGTGTTTAGAATAGCAGATTCTAAGACTTAAATCCTGATCTCTAAGACATCAGAACCTGTTTGACTCTTTCTTAAGAAACAGTATAATAAGTTCCTTTTCTCTGTCTCTCCTCATTTAATTCTAAACTTTCCAAAGTTAGGAATAATGTTTTAATCAGAGTTACATTTCTACAGTGGTGACTTCCCTGGCAGCTCAGATGGTAAAGAATCTGCCTGCAATGCAAGAGACATGGGTTGGGGTTGGGAAGATCCTCTGGAGAAGGGAATGGCAACCCACTCCAGTGATCTTGCCTGGAGAATTCCATGGACAGAGGAGCCTAGCAGGTTACAGTCCATGGGGTCCAAGAGTTGGACATGACTGAGTGGCTAACACACAGCTCCAGTACAGGCTTCCCAGGTGGCACTAGTGGTAAAGAACCAACCTGCCAATACAGGCCATATAAGAGAGGCAGGTTTGATCCCTGGGTGGGGAAGGTCCTCTGGAGGAGGGCATGGCAACCCACTCTAGTATTCCTGCCTGGAGAATCCTATGGACAGAGGAGTCCATGGGGTTGTAAAGAGCTGGACATGACTGGAGTGACTTCACACATATGCACAGCTCCAGTACATAGTACAATTTCATGCAACTCGTTTTGAGAACACAGATAGGATGGGTAGGCCTTTGCACCTAGGATTAAGTTGCTCATAGAACTAGAGGGCAGACCCCTAAAGTGCTAATTTTGATATAAGATGCTGGGAGCCAGCATGAGGAATCCCACCCATGACAAGGTCATGCGGCAGAGATTTGATGGGCAAGGTTGAGTCAGATCTCAGGTTTCCCCCCTGGCATTTCTTGAGCATGTACCGCTCCCCCCCCCACCTCCAAAATAAGAATCTGCCTGCTTTTCCACTCTTCTGACACACTCTGGAAAAGATTAACTCAGGGATTTAGTCTTCTGCATTTGAAAGGATGTTTCAATCCAAAAACCCCTCTGATGGCTTTCTAGCCTGCCTGCAGGACTCATACAGCTGTGCACGTGATTGTTTGAGGTCTCCCGACTGCAGAAGGCACAGGAAGCTTAAAACATCCTAGGAATGTAGGGGCTTCCGAGGCGTCAAAATTGTTAGAATAGGACTGATTAAAGGTTCCATTTGTTGAGCCAATACTTGCTGCCAAATTTTCATATCTTTTATTTGTAAGATATAGTTGGTATATAGAAAAACAGGTAGTAGACCTGGTATTAGCAATATTAGATCTTTGAGTTAAGTACTTTCTTTGTTATAACCCACTGCACCTTTGTTCTACAGGAACGTAACTTTATTTAGTACTTTGAGGGTAATGCAGAGTAAAGAAAAAACACTTCTAGGGAAAAGGAGTTTTCTGGTTGATAGACAATTATCCAGGAAGAGAGCCATAAAAATGTTAACAGGCCTCTTGGCCAGAAGGTAATGTAAACCACCTGAGACCTTTTGTATATGGGAGGGTATGCAAAAAGAAAGCCTGATTTTGATAAGAGTCTGGGCTGCTAACGCTGCATAATTTTGTATTACCTATTGATCTCTATGAACAATCAAAGTATAAGATGCCTTCTGAACAATAGAGGGGGGGGGCCCAGTCATTGGAAGGCCTGGTTTCCCCCGTGTCTCCTCTTTACTCTAATTCCCATCTGGGAATTAGAGGCTGAATTCCCATCTGGGGCGTGGAGGCTCGCCATGTCTACTTACTTGTCCCGGCTTCTAAGATCTGTCAGAGAGTGAGCCCAGGGCGGGGCACTCTCCGATATTCAAATGGACGCTCGTGGCCTAACGTAGATGGTGCAAGCTCCTTGTCTGGAACTTTATTGGCTTTCCATGTAAACCAAGTTATTCAGCCTCTTTTCTCCACTTAATTTNCTGCAGGACTCATACAGCTGTGCACGTGATTGTTTGAGGTCTCCCGACTGCAGAAGGCACAGGAAGCTTAAAACATCCTAGGAATGTAGGGGCTTCCGAGGCGTCAAAATTGTTAGAATAGGACTGATTAAAGGTTCCATTTGTTGAGCCAATACTTGCTGCCAAATTTTCATATCTTTTATTTGTAAGATATAGTTGGTATATAGAAAAACAGGTAGTAGACCTGGTATTAGCAATATTAGATCTTTGAGTTAAGTACTTTCTTTGTTATAACCCACTGCACCTTTGTTCTACAGGAACGTAACTTTATTTAGTACTTTGAGGGTAATGCAGAGTAAAGAAAAAACACTTCTAGGGAAAAGGAGTTTTCTGGTTGATAGACAATTATCCAGGAAGAGAGCCATAAAAATGTTAACAGGCCTCTTGGCCAGAAGGTAATGTAAACCACCTGAGACCTTTTGTATATGGGAGGGTATGCAAAAAGAAAGCCTGATTTTGATAAGAGTCTGGGCTGCTAACGCTGCATAATTTTGTATTACCTATTGATCTCTATGAACAATCAAAGTATAAAAGGCCTTCTGAACAATAGAGGGGGGGGGCCCAGTCATTGGAAGGCCTGGTTTCCCCCGTGTCTCCTCTTTACTCTAATTCCCATCTGGGAATTAGAGGCTGAATTCCCATCTGGGGCGTGGAGGCTCGCCATGTCTACTTACTTGTCCCGGCTTCTAAGATCTGTCAGAGAGTGAGCCCAGGGCGGGGCACTCTCCGATATTCAAATGGACGCTCGTGGCCTAACGTAGATGGTGCAAGCTCCTTGTCTGGAACTTTATTGGCTTTCCATGTAAACCAAGTTATTCAGCCTCTTTTCTCCACTTAATTTTCCTACTACACTATTTCTTCCTAATCTAATCTTATATTTATCAATAAATAAGTTTTTTCCTTGCTGACTCCGTCTCCCCTTCGAATCACCCTGGATCCACCGGGGCTGGACCCCGGCAATAAAGAGATAAATGGACTGTTATAGATAGGCATAGATTAGTATGAAAGTGAGAAGGAGGGATATAGAACCCATGCTTCAAGTGCCTGGTCTCCTAAAATAGGTAATGCTTGAATTGAATATAAACACACTTAACTTCTTAGAAGCACTTCCACTAAATGTGTATCTAGAGAGAAATTCAAGTACTATACTAGTCTTCATGACACAAAATTAAAGATAACTTGCAGTCATATTTTTGAAGCATATCGCATGTGGCAGAGGAGGTGTGGAGTTATTGGTTATATTTTGTAAAAAATAAAACAATGCTATAAGCCAGTTTACCATTGTTACATTGCTAAATTGTTAAAAGTGGTAATGTGTTAGAGTCAAGGGTTAGATTTTAAATTTTTGACTTGGCATTTTTCATGTGACAGGTGATTGCTAGAATCTTTTTGAATAAAAACTCTGTCTTCAAGTACTGTGAACTTGAATCTCTCCCCTCAATTTTGTCAAAATTTTGAAGTACATAGAAACATTACCATTTCTATAATAGCCAGACTAAAAAGTCTGTTTAGAAATTAACTTCATAACCTCTTGTCCTCATTCTTTTCATCTTTACAAAACAGAGGCTGGGTTGAAGACTCCTGAAGGATCTTTCCAGCTCTAGCAGACTCTGACCCTCAGTTTTGTCAATTATTTATTCTGAACACATAGTAAAGTGTCCACTGTTTTAATAAATACAGATAATCATATTCTAAAAAGAAAAGTAGCATTATAGATCAGGCGTTTACAACTTTGAGTTAAACTTCAAGCACTTCTAGAAAGTGAAAGTCATTCAGTAGTGTCTGACTCTTTGCAACCCCATGGACTGTATAGTCCGTGGAATTTTCTAGGCCAGAATACTGGAGTGGATAGCCTTTCCCTTTCTTCAGGGGATCTTCCCAACTCAGGGGTTGAACCCAGGTCTCCCACAATGCAAGCAGATTCTTTACCAGCTGAGCTACCAGGGAAGCCCAAGAATATTGGAATGGGTAGCCTATCACTTCTCCAGGGGATCTTCCAGTCCAGAAGTTGAACGCAGGTCTTCCGCATTGCGGGAAGTTTCTTTACCAGCTGAGCTGCAAGGGGAGCCCCAAATGTTGAAGAGCAACTGCCCAACGTGGGCCCTGAACCCAAGGCCCTGGGATTAAGAGTCCCATGCTCTACTGACTGAGTTAGCCGGGCAGTCAAGCATTTCTCATCTGAATTCCAAAGAGCTCCTAAATTTCCTATATGACTCAGGGAACTCAAATCAGGGCTCTGTGACAACCTAGAGATGTGGGATGGGATGGGAGGTTTAAGACGGAGGGGACATATGTATACTGCGGCTGATATATGTTGATGTATGACACAAACAAGCACAATATTATAAAGCAATTATCCTTCAGTTAAAAATAAACAAATTAAAAAAATAAGCAAGAGCTCCTGAGATGAATACCTGGTTTCTGAGGATGGTCTTTGACACCTGTGTCAAAGTGAAGGTTGCTGTCCTTGGTGCTGACAGTGATGTTTGCATAGATGCTCTTTGAGTAAGTGTGTGTGAGACAGAGAGAGGGAGGGAGAGAGGGTGGAAGGAAACGGGGGAGGTGGGGAGAGGATATGAGTGGGGCAGAGGGAGAGTTGGCTAAGACAGAAAAAAAAAGCCTCCCATTTAACCAGGAAGCCTCGCTTTTATTCTGCTAAAATCATGTAGGGAAGCTTCAGAGATTTTTCTGGGATTCTCCGTTATTTGATCTGTATCTTCTTAAACTGTGGCTGAATTTTTACGTAAGAGGTTAAGAATGGTTCCCTCTTACCATTTCATTTTCCACATTGATTTCACAGTTTGCCATAAAATAGCCTTTGCATGTATGTTCTGTCAGGGAGTTTCTTCCTGACATTTTCAGTAAACTTAACTACCCATTTTACATTATGCCTTTGTGTTCTCCCCTTCACAGACAAGGAAGAGATCAGTTCAGTTTCTATGAACTTAAAAATAAATCACGTTGCGATTAACCTATTTTCATAACTGGAAAATACTCTGCTTCCTTTCCTCCCATATAGCCAAGTGTCTGCTCCTCTTGTTCTTACTAACAACCAAAATTCCTTGGGCTGACGGTATTATTTGTTGTACAACATGGAAGAATACCATGAGCCATTGTCTTTCCTGCTTTCTCGTTCTCTCTCTTTTAAAGTATTACGAAGCTTTTGCCTCGTCTCTCCATTTTCTTATCATTTCACTGATCATATGTCAGCATATTTCCCACCAGGTACTGTGTTTCAGACCAGTCTACATCTCCTCTTTAACCTTCCTTATACAACTCACAGGCTTCCCTGATGGCTCAATGGGTAAATAATATGCCTGTAATACAGGAGACATGGCAGGTATGGGTTCAGACCTTGGGTGGGTAAGATCTCCCGGAGAAGGAAATGGCAACCCACTCCATTATTCTTGTCTGGGAAATCCCATGGACAGAGGAACCTGGTGGGCTACAGTCCAAAGGGTCAAAAAACATCAGACACGACAGGGTGACTAAGTACATACACATACAACTCAACAGTTTTTTCCCCAATTCTTTCCCAGTTATCTTAGAGACATTTATCTCCTTCTCTTTGTTCCCCTTGTGAGAAAGAAGGGCTAATCCAGACTATTCAGGATAAGAGTATTGCTAGCAATATCTCTATAGTAAAGGGAATGAAAGCTGGAAACTTTGATGTGGAATTATGGAGACTAAAGAACCAGTGCCTTGAGCTTATAAACCCACCAAAAATGCATTCAGAACCTTTAAGAGTCAGCATTTTCTTTCTTATCTTTCTCTACATAAATTTACTTTCACCAAAGAACAAAACGTTTGATTTTTCTACTTTGTTTCCCCCCTCCCTTTTTTTTGCATTTCAATCATATTGTCTGCTACAACTTTTTTTCTAATGCCATTGAACAATATGCCAGTTTTAACTAAGGTTAAAAAAGCTCTTGTGAACTGGACCCTTAAGATGATGTATAACATTTCATTATGTTTTTGAGGTCAAAGCAGTTGGCATATAACTTTTGGAAAATACTCATTTTCATCATGGGGCCTCTCTGTATTAATTTCTTAGGCTTGATGGATTTTATTAAATGTTTCACTGCCATCCATTTATTTTTAAAACCAAGTGCCTACTTTTTTTGCATCAAACAAATAACCATCTTGGTAGGTTTTTATTTATTCACACTCCAGTCTTTAATATTCCTTCTAGTTCACATGGCAGTTATTCATGACAGTTATGAATAGAGTGCCTCGTACATACCAGGCATTGTACTAAGTTCTGGGACAGAGCTATTTAAGAAATAGTTGTTTGTGCTACAGTGTGTGTTAGTTGCTCAGTTGAGTCCAGCTCTTTGCAAGACCATGGACTGTAGCCTGCCAGGCTCCTCTGTCCATGGAATTCTCCAGGAAAGAATACTGGAGTGGGTTGCCATGTCCTTCTCCAGGGGATCTACTCCACTCAGGGATCAAACCTGGGTCTCCCACATTGCAGGCAGATTCTTTACCGTCTGAGCTACCTAGGAAACCCTTGTGCCACAGTAGGGGGTACCAGATGAATAAACATAATTCTGAGACTGAATTAACTCAGTTAGTTGAATTATGGCAGAGGTGTAAAGTGTCATGGGCTTCCCTGGCAGCTTAGTGGTAAAGAACCCAGCTGCAAATGCAGGAAAACCGGGTTCAGTTCCTGGGTTGGGAAGATCCCCTGGAGAAGCATATGGCAACTCATTCCCATATTCTTGCCTGGGAAATTCCACGGACAGAGGAGCCCGGTGGACTACACAGTCCAGGGGATCACAAAGAGTTGGACATGACTGAGCGACCAACACTTTCACTCCCCATGGAAGTAAATGATAACAAGCCTGAACTCTGATGATCACACTGGTGATGCTCAAGTCCCGGTTTAATCTACTTACATGTCTAATCCTTTTGATTGTCACTAGGACTCTATTAGGGGCTTCCCTGGTGGCTCGGTTGTAAAGACTCCACCAGAAAATGCAGCAAATCTGGGTTCGATTCCCTGGGTTGGGAAGATCCTCTGGAGGAAGGCATGGCAACCCTCTCCAGTACTCTTGTCTGGAGAATTCCATGGAATTCTTGGCGGGCTACCGTCCATGGGGTCACACAGGGTCAGACATGATTGAAGCAGCTAAGAAGCAGCAGCATCAGGGCTCTGTTAGGTACGTATAATTATTTCTATCATCCCTGCTTCAAAGGAGGTAAATGAGATCTACATAAATTAAATGATTTGCCCTAAGAATATGGTTTATAAGAGATAGAGCAAGGACTTGAATTCAAATTTGTTTAGCATTGAAGCCCAGGTTTTTTTTTTTTTTTTTTTTGGATGTGGATCATTTTTAAAGTCTTTATTGAATTTGTTACAATCTGTTACAGTTTTGGTTTTCTGGCTTTGAGGCATGTGGGATCCTAGCTACCCAACCAGGGGCCTAACTCACCCACTGTGTTGAAAGGTGAAGTCTTAACCACTGGTCACCAAGGACGTCTCTAAAGCCCAGATCTTTATCTACTCTTATACTCTTGCTTCCTGCCCTATTTTGTTTTAATTATTGAATATGATAGACACTTATCTCATGGGTTTTGATTCCCAGGTAGAAGACTAGGGTAGACATTAAACTATACAAATTTTATGGGGCATGCACCATGTGTATTTTAAGCTGGAACGTCAGCTTACTTGATACTCATAAGGCTCTTAAATTTGTAAAAATGAAGGCTGAGCTGACGTAACAAAGAAACTCCAAAACACAGATGTTTATTTCTTTCTCACAAATAGTCCACGGGCAGGTAGGTAGCCTCCACTNCATGCACCATGTGTATTTTAAGCTGGAACGTCAGCTTACTTGATACTCATAAGGCTCTTAAATTTGTAAAAATGAAGGCTGAGCTGACGTAACAAAGAAACTCCAAAACACAGATGTTTATTTCTTTCTCACAAATAGTCCACGGGCAGGTAGGTAGCCTCCACTTTTTCATTTTTAACAAGCAGACAAAGTAACAGCAAAAGTCCAGGTTAAGGGCTTTTTTTTTTTTTTTTTTTAAATGCCAAAGTTGCCCTTGTCACTTCCATTCAGTCTCCATTAGTACCAACTTAGGTCACCTCCCTTCCCTAGAAGATGGGTGAGACAATTTAGATTTTAACTGGACAGCTACGTTCTCAGGGAAGGGAGGGGATTAGATTTGTGGGTACCACCAGCAGTTTCCATTACAGTGCTCAATGAACATTTATTGAGTGAGTAAATGAAGAAAATCAAAGCCTGTAAAGAAGCATGAGCCCCAATGTGACCAAGACAAAGATGTTAGCTTGGTCCACCAGCTTAGAGACTCATTTCAGTATGCCAGTGTGTCTTTCCAGCTAATTCTTGCAAAACCACGTTTAGTCATATCCACCTGGTGTACGTATCACTTCACTGTAATGTTTGCCTTTAATCTATGACTGTCAACTTTTCTCTTAAATGTCAGAATGGGATCGAAGCCAGAGAAGAGTTTATGTGAGCTCTGTGGATTGTTCCGCTCTCTTAAGGGAGATAAGGGGCAGGTCATACAGCATTTATCTGCACCACCTGTCAGGGACTCTTCATCTTGGGGCAGGGAGATGGTTAGCTGGTTATTTGTGATCTTCTTTCACAACTTCCCTGGCATTACAAGAGAGTATCTCTGACACTGGCAAAAATGTGGCTGCAGTTCTCCTAATAGACGTTTTCTACCTTTGGGCTTCTAGACTCTGTCAGATCAATATCCTAGCTGAGAACTCTATCCTTGCAGCCTCTTCTTTTCTGCAATGTAACACTTTCCTTGTTTCATTAGAGTGTTTTCACAGCCCCTGTAGGGACATGTATTGTATGATGCTTGACTGGTAGCAGATAATTCATCCCACACGGCATGTGACCATTTTTCTTTGTTGCCTAAGGGTATGGTAGATCCTTATTAATTTCACTGAGTCAACAGCCAGAATTACAGTAGACTTTGTGAATGCAGAAGAGAAAAAGCTACAGGTCAGGGGCAGGAGTCAGTGAGGTCATACTCTTCCACACTTACCAAGAACCTTTCTCTCTCACTTGTAAGGCTGACCAAAAAAAAAAAAAAAAAAATTGCTGCTGAAACCTCATATCTCTTTAAGCTCTTTCATTCCTAGGAGCGTAAATTGGCTCTGCAGACCTACATCTCATTTATTTTCACGACATCCCTGTGGAGTCAGAAGCTAGTTTTTCTTTTATTGTCCAGAGGAAAGGCAATGCCTTAAGAAGTCAAGTGACTTGTGTTCAAGGTCAAAAAAATAAGCCAAGTTGTAAAGCCAATGCTTGAAATCAGGTTTCTGACTTGTCACCTAGTGGCTGCTTTAAGACAACAGTAGTTGGGGAAGAAACATAGCTGGGAGAGCTTAAAATATATGATGAAGATGCGATGTATGATATAGCGAGGTTCAGATGTGAAAATTTTCTGTGGTTCACAGGTTTAAAACAATGTTTATGATGACTTGGCAGTATTCAATGCTGTGATCTGTTCTCATTCCCTTAAGCCACAGGCAGGATCATTATTCTGTATTTATTAATAGTTTGGAATAATGCCCTGGAATCAGAGTTCTTAAATACCACTAATGATTTCACATATTTCAGGAAGAATGGAAGATGTTGGCCATGACATAATTGATGCTCATTAAATCCTTCTAAAATAGAAGGGCTGTTACAACAAATTAAAAAGTGGGTGAACAAAATCATCTCAGATTTGTAGGGTTGGATGAAGTTCTCCTTAACGCCTTGTGGCAATTTTGTGCAAATCAGGCAAAATGCTTTCCTTCCAGGTGCACACAGCCCTAACTCAGGGTACACAAGTTGGTAGGTGAAGCCCTGGCTGGATTTCAGCATTATTTATCCAGCCCTTTAACTGGATACTCTTTGGGGCCATCATGGGGTGGGGGATCAACACTCTTAAAGGTCACTGGGCCCACCTCCACACATCAGGGAATATAACATGTCTACCCCATGGGAGGATTAATTCATTGTTAAAGGCCTCTCGGAAAAATAGTTTCATCACTTCATCAGCCTCTCATAATATTCTGAAATCCTGGAGTTTAGGATCATGTTCATCTCTATCTGAAGGGAGACATCACACAAGATCACTCTTAAGAGGAAGCTGAAATTTTTACCTAATTCATCAGGAGGTCAATCTTAGGCAAGACAGAGCTCTTAGCCCAGAAAGGCCAGAGAGATTATGGAAAAACCCAAGTTACAGTAGGTCCATCTTATACATTCATCCTTATAATGGAGGGATCATTTGTGATCACATGACTACTGGAAAAACCATAGCTTTGACTAGAGGGACCTTTGTTGGCAAAGTAATGTCTCTGCTTTATAATATACTGTCTAGGTTGGTCAGGCTATGGTTTTTTCCAGTAGTCATGTATGGATGTGAGAATTGGAGTGTGAAGAAAGCTGAGCACTGAAGAACTGATGCTTTTGAACTGTGGTGTTGGAGAAGACACTTGAGAGTCCCTTGGACTGCAAGGAGATCCAACCAGTCACTTCTAAAGGAGACCAGCCCCGGTATTTCTTTGGAAGGAATGATGCTAAAGCTGAAACTCCAGTACTTTGGCCACCTCATGTGAAGAGTTGACTCACTGGAAAAGACTCTGATGCTGGGAGGGATTGGGAGCAGGAGGAAGAGGGGACGACAGAGGATGAGATGGCTGGATGGCATCACTGACTCGATGCATGTGAGTCTGAGTGAACTCTGGGGGTTGGTGATGGACAGGGAGGCCTGGCGTGCCTCCCTGTCCAAGTTCATGGTTGGTTCACATACTGTTGAAGCCTGGTTTAGAGAATTTTAAGTGTTACTTTATAGCATGTGAGATGAATGCAATTGTGTGGTAGTTTGAGCATTCTCTGACATTGCCTTCCTTTGGGACTGGAATGAAAATTGACCTTTCCAGTCCTGTGGCCACTGCTGAGTTTTCTAAATTTGCTGGTATAATGAGTGCAGCACTTTCACAGCATCATCTTTCAGGATTTGAAATAGCTCAACTGGAATTCCTCCATTAGCTTTGTTCATAGTGATCCTTCCTAAGGCCCATTTGAATTTGCATTCCAGGATGTCTTGCTCTAGGTGAGTGATCACACCATCGTGATTATCTGGGTCATGAAGATCTTTTTTGTACAGTCCTTCTGTGTATTCTTCCCACCTCTTCTTCATATTTTCTGCTTCTGTTAGGCCCATATCATTTCTTGTGCCCATCTTTGGATGAAATGTTCCCTTGGTAGCTTTAATTTTCTTGAAGAGATCTTTATTCTTTCCCATTCTATAGTTTTCCTCTGTTTCTTTGCACTGATCACTGAGGAAGGCTTTCTTATCTCCTCTTGTTATTCTTTGGAACTCTGCATTCAGATAGGTATATCTTTTCTTTTCTCCTTACCTTTTCGCTTCTCTTCTTTTCACAGCTATTTGCAAGGCCTCTTCAGACAGCCATTTTGCTTTTTTTGCATTTCTTTATATTGTATAGGAAGCTGGTCCATGAATCAAGGCAACTTGGAAGTGGTCAAACAGGAGACAGCAAAAGTGAACATAGACATTTTAGGAATCAGCAAACTAAAATGGACTGGGATGGGTGAATTTAACTCAGATGACCACTATATCTACTACTGTGGGCAAGAATCCCTTAGAAGAAATGGAGTAGCCATCATAGTCAACAAAAGAGTCTGAAATGCAGTAGTTGGATGCAATCTCAAAAACAACAGAATATTCTCTGTTCATTTCCAAGGCAAACCATTCAGTATCACAGTAATCCAAGTCTATGCCCCAACCAGTAATGCTGAAGAAGCTGAAGTTGAACATTTCTATGAAGACCTCCAGACCTTCTAGAACTAACACCCCAAAAAGATGTCCTTTTCATTATAGGGGCTGGAAAACAAAAGTAGGGTCAAGAAATCCCTGGAGTGACAGGCAACTTTGGCCTTGGAGTACAGAATTAAATAGGGCAAGGCTAATACAGTTTTGCCCAGAGTATGCACTGGTCATAGTCAACACCCTCTTCCAACAACACAAGAGAAGACTGTACACATGGACATCACCAGATGGTCAATATTGAAATCAGATTGATTATATTCTTTGCAGCCAAAGATAGAGATGCTCTATACAGTCATCAGTAACAAGACCAGGAGCTGACTGTGGCTCAGATCGTGAACTCCTTATTGCCAAATTCAGACTGAATTTGAAGTAAGTAGGGAAAACCACTAGACCATTCAGGTATGACCTAAATCAAATCCCTTATGATTAGACAGTGGAAGTGAGAAATAGATTCAAGGGATTAGATCTGATCGTTTGCCTGATGAACTATGGATGAGCCATGCTCAGTAAATCTTTAATCCAATTTTCTGTTGATGGGTGGGGCTGTGTTCCCTCCCTGTTATTTGACCTAGTGTCAAACTATGGTGGAGGTAATGAAGACAGCATATTGAAAAGCAGAGACATTACTTTGCCAACAAAGGTCCATCTAGTCAAGGCTATGGTTTTTTCCAGTGGTCATGTATGGATGTGAGAATTGGAGTGTGAAGAAAGCTGAGCACTGAAGAATTGATGCTTTTGAACTGTGGTGTTGGAGAAGATGCTCGAGAGTCCCTTGGACTGCAAGGAGGTCCAACCAGTCACTTCTAAAGGAGATCAGCCCCGGGATTTCTTTGGAAGGAACGATGCTAAAGCTGAAACTCCAGTACTTTGGCCACCTCATGCGAAGAGTTGACTCATTGGAAAAGACTCTGATGCTGGGAGGGATTGGGGGCAGGAGGAGAAGGGGACGACCGAGGATGAGATGGCTGGATGGCATCACTGACTCGATGCATGTGAGTCTGAGTGAACCCCGGGGGTTGGTGATGGACAGGGAGGCCTGGCGTGCTGGGGTTGCAAAACGTCGGATACGACTGAGTGACTGAACTGAACTGAACTGAATGAAGATAATGGTGACCTCCTTCAAAAGGCCCCATGCATGCACTGCTGTGCTCAGTGCCCCCAAGTGTGCAGCAGGCCACCACCAACCCACACCTCTGCTGGAGACTCCTGGACACTCGCAGGCAAGTCTGGGTCAGTCTCTTTTGGTGTCACTGCTCCTTTCTCCTGGGTCCTGGTGCACAAGGTTCTGTTTGTGCTCTCCAAGAGTCTGTTTTCCTGGTCCTGTGTAGGTTCTGGTGGCTCTATTGTGGGTTAACGGTAACCTCTTCCAAGAGGGCTTATGCCATACTCAGGTCTGCTGCACCCAGAGACCCTATCCCTGACCTGTACCTCCTCAGGAGACACTCAAACACAGTTCTGTCTCAGACTCTGGGTCCTGGTGTGTACAAGGTTTGTTTGAGCCCTCTGAGTGTCTCTGGCGGGTATGGGGTTTGATTCTAAATGCAACTTCACCACTTCTATCATCTTGCTGGGGCTTCTCCTTTGCCCCTGGACATGGGGTATCTCCTCAAAATTGCTCCAGCGCCAAGCAGCCATGTGTTGGAATCCAGGTTAGTGTGATACATAAAAATGATGGAAAAGTAGGGGATTAAAAGAAAATACACCAAAAGTAGAACTTTTGCAGGTTTTTTGACCTCACGCACCTCAAATGAAAGCAGTGCCTGGTGCTCAGTGACCTCTCTGAAAAGAAGAGCAGTGATTAGGACTGCACAGATTATGAACTTGCAGTGAATTTAACAAGCTTCATAAGAGGCCAGTCTATAATAGGCTTACCACTGGAAGTGGAAAACGTCAGACAGAAGTGCTGATTTACAAATATGCATCCTGGCCAAACTTCAGATAGCCATTCATAGAAGAGCTGAAGTTTCCATGAATCAGAAATGTAAGTAACAGCCACCCATGTAGGTGGAAGGAAGCACCAGAGCCTCCAAGATATAACTAGCTCCTACAGAAGCCCTCTTTCTTATATGATTACTTATAATCAGAATATAATTGTAAGCACATGGTCACACTAATGTTGGATGATGGGTATATTTTAATTCACAGCTTCAGAGAGAAATGAACAGAAATGAAGTGACCTGCTCACATGGCATTATTGTTTAGTCGCTAAGTCGTGTCTGACTCTTTTGTGACCCCACAGACTGTAGCCCGGCAGACTTCTCTGTCTATGGGATTTCCTGGGAAGAATATTAGAATGGGTTGCATTTACCCTTATCTCCTGGATTTCATTCCTTTGGGCAGCAAGACTGGGAAATGTTGAGGGATGTTTCCATGCAGCTTCTTGGCCTCTATGGCAAGCTTTAAATATTGGGAACAACCAGGAGATCCCTCTCGGCTTTGTCTTAGACACACCATTGACTCTTCCCTCCTGTGGTTGCACTTGGCTGGCTCTGACCTTGATTCTCTGGTTCCTTAAGCTGTCATTGCAACATACCCTACCTTCTGACGGGTTGCTGGCCATACAACTCTTGACCTGAGACCCTCATGCATGCTAAATCATTTTTAGCGTGGCCAGAGGGAGAGGAATTTAATTGCTTTGGCTCAACGATCGATCATCTTCACTCTTTGCTTCTGAAGTCTTGCCAGAGACATTTTCTAACTCAACTTTTCAAGATCTTTCTCTGTACCAAGTTGGTCCTCTTATTTCTATTTCTCTTCATATTACATCCTTGTGTTTCCATCTTTTAACATATAATAGTTATTGACTATACTTCAAGGTCATTGAAGGTAAGAAATACATATATATATAAAACCTCATAGATTCCATGGGTTATGCTGGGCACTGGAGAAAATCCACAAGTCTTTATCTCCATATGTATAACATACACATATGTATGTATGTATATATATTTATGGGCTTCCCAAGTGGCATTAGTGGTAAAGAATCCACCTGATTGGAGGCATAGGACAGGCGGATTTGATTCCTGGGTCAGGAAGATCCCCTGGAGGAGGGCATGGCAACCTACTTTAGTATATTCTTGCCTGGAGAATCCCATGGACCGAGGAGCCTGGTGGGCTATAGTCCAAAGGGTCGCAAAGAGTTGGACACTACTGAAGTGACTTAGTGCACGCACACACGCATGCACACACACACACACACACACACACACACACATACTGAGTAAATAAACCACTGAGTGCATTAATGGATCCAACTCAGGGGCTCTTGTGAGGACTTGGCAATATATACGTCCATATTATAGGTTATTGGAAGATAAGAGATTGAATTCATATTTCCTCATATAAATAAATATATACACTACTTTGAATCATGGCCCAAAGTCCAGAGCTTCTCAGGCAAACTAGCAATGCTTCAGAACTTGATAATTTTCACATTTGTAGGTGCTGGAAGGTTCTAAGATGATGGCTTAATTGAAATTTCTCCAGCTTCTTCAATTGTCAGAACTCAGTGCTATTCTGAGAGGGAGCTCTGCGATCCCCATGGTAACAGAGCTCCATTAAAGGCATGACATCACAAAGCTGTGCTTGTTTGAGGACACCTGGGAATTTTAGTATAGACGGAAATGCCATTAAAGGCAAATTATACATACATAGCCTGTGTAATTATGTGCTCACGTATAGATATGCCTAATTTAGTCTCACTTTTCATTTCATCCCATTTATCATTAGGCTTTTAACTACTCGAATCTCAACCATGAATATAGTTCAAGGTGCTTTATCTTCTTGGAGAAGAGCTCGTCTGAATTTTGGGATAAATATCTACCATTAATGTGGTGTTGCTCTTGAGAAGAAAAGAAAAAAAAATCAAATCCTTTGCTTAGCTACTTATATTCCTTTTAACAAAATTAAGGGAATGTTGATTCTTATATCCTCTGAAATGGATAAACTTATCTCCATGCAAAGTTATCCAACACCATGCACCCTGTCTGGCATAGTTTAGGTCGGTTCTAGTAGCTTGCCTGAAGGGAGAATTTTAGAGTTTTTAGGAGAATTTTAGAGTTATGAGAAGAGATTGTATAGAAAATTTGGGTCAGGTCACCTCAAGTGTCTTTCATGTCTTTTTTTCTGATTTCAAAAATTGGTCAAAATATTCAAACCATTAGTTATTTTGCAGTTGCCTCTAAACACTCTGATCGGTGTCTTAGTTCTGGATTCCCTTCCTATCTGAAATACTGCTTTTTATGGCTCCATTTTCATATTATACAGTGGAGAAAGGCAGACTTGATGCACTCTGAGAGTGCAGGAAAATATGGCAAGGTGAAAGGCTAGCTATGAAGTTGTTTGGCTCATAAATAATATAAACTCGATAGGGCTCATAAGAAGAAACAGTGAATCATTTGCATGGCTTGTGTTGTAGGAACACACGTGTCTAAGTGTCTCCACCAGTTGAAGAGGTGCTCCAGCTGAAGTAGTTGCCAAGGTGACTTTTCTCTCCAGGGTGTTTTTAAAGGTTCCAATAGCACTGTTTCCCCAGTCCCCACCTGCTTCCCCATACAGTTCTTGGAACTGGTAGATATGAGGCTGAACACTTGGCTTTGTTTATGACATTGAGTCGAACTGAAGTGAGTCCTTTTAAATGAAAGTCTAATGCCGTTTTTCCTAAATAATAGCTATGTGTGGTCTCTTCATTGATATTCGTAATTTTGTTATGGAAAAAAACTTGTTACACTTTCTACATTTCAAATGAGTTCTGAGCAGTGATCTCCATCAGGATTTTCCTGAGGGCTAGGCGAACAAAATATCTGAGGATCAAAAATTACTTTCTCTATGTTAAATCCCATACAATTATAAGTATTTTTTTTTCAATGACAAAAATGTTCAAATAGGAGGTTAATGTTGGAAGGAAACTTAGGAAACATGTAGCTGGATACCTTCATGTTTTGAAAATGAGGAGACTAAGGCAGAGGAAGAGGCTATGTATCAGAGCAATAGCAGGAAGCCAGGAATCCCAGCCACACCAGGTTCTCGCTACTATCTGGAAACATACAATATATGTATGCCCGTGATATATGTGTGCACGCAATGTATGTACCTACACACCGTTACATATATATGAAAATATAGTTTGAATTCTCATTTTATCTCACTTCTTATGACTCAGATGTAGTCTGTAAGGGCTTCCCTGGGGGCTCAGCTGGTAAAGAACCTGCTGGCCAGTGCAGGAGATGGGAGAGATGAGGGTTTGATCCCTGGGTTGGGAAGATCCCCTGGAGTAGGAAATGGAAACACATTCCAGTGTTCTTGCCTGAAAAGTTCCACGGACAGAGGAGCCTAGCAGGCTACAGTCTGTGGGCTCACAGAGTCGGACATGACTGAGTGCACACACACACACACACACACACACACACAGAGTCTGTGAGCCTATAGCACTGCCATCACACACACACACACACACACACACACACACGCACGCACACACAGCGCTGTGACCCTGCAGCGCTGCTGGGTCTTTGTTGCTGCCTGTGGCTTTGCTCTAGTTGCGCTGAGAGGGGCTACTCTTGTTTAGGGGCGTGGGCTTCTCTTATTGCAGAGCACAGGCTCTGGAACTCAGGCTCCGAAGTTATGGCACACAGGCTTAGCTGCTCCGTGGCTTGTGGAATCTTTCTGGACCAGGGGTTGAACCCGTGTCCCCTGCAGTGGTTTAAATAGTAGTCTGATTGGAGGCCAAATCCGGTGACATCCTTGGAGGCCTTGAGCTATTGTTTCAAGGGTTCTGAGCAAGTCCCATTAACCTTTAATCCTTTGCCATTTCTTGGGAATTTCAGTCATCAAGCTTTGGGTTAAGACTTGATGTTATTAGACCTTTGTACATTAGTGTCACTGAAAGATCAAGCACCAGCCCCTGAGGATGGAAGGAAAATACAGGGGCCCTGAATGCCTGGGACTAAGACAGGTGGAGATGAGGACCAACAGAGGCTGATCCGTTGGAGAGGTCCTTTGTAGACAGTTGAAGAGAAGTGGCTTGTTACCTTCTTAAGAGCTGAGCTGACTCTGATGAGGTACCCAGTGGCAGGGAGCCAGTAGAAGGGGAGCCCCCTCACTTTGGATCTCAGCTGAGCAGCTGCCACTGTGTGTGGACTTGGTACCAGGAGACGAGCATCGTTCCACCCTGGGTCTCTTTGCCTAAGCTATAAGGTGGTGGGGTTTTGTATGTTTATTAGGTATTTATTTATTTTTATTTGAGAAGTGTAAAGAAAAGGAATTTTTTTTTTTTTTTTTTGGTATCTTCTTTTTTTGTTTTAATTTATTTATTTTAATTGCAGGCTAATTACTTTACAATATTGTAGTGGTTTTCCCCATACATTAACATAAATCAGCCACAGGTGTACATGTTTCCCCATCCTGGACCCCTCTCCCACCTCCCTCCTCACCTCATCCCTCAGGGTCATCCCAGTACACCAGCCCTGAGCACCCTGTCTCATGCATCGAACCTGGACTGGCGGTCTATTTCACATATGATAATAATATACATGTTTTGGTGCTATTCTCTCAAATCATCCCACCCTCGCCTTCTCCCACAGAGTCCCAAAGTCTGTTCTTTACATCTGTGTCTCTTTTGCTGTCTCATTTATAGGGTCATCGTTACCATCAAGAAAAGGAATTCTAAATTGGAAAAGTGGCAAGCTGAGGTCTGTAACCTGAAGATAGGTTTAGGAGGGCTGAATAAGGCGGAGACAGTTCACATTTGCTTGGATGCAGTATTCTTGCCTGGAGAATCCCATGGACAGAGGAACCTGATGGGTGGGCTGCAATCCATAGGGTCTCACAGAGTCAGACACAACTGAAGCCACTTGGCACCCACTCCTCCCTGGCCCTTTATTCTGGTCAATGGTGCTCTTAAATTTGGGGAATAGCCCCACAACCAGGAGCTGCCCCATTGCATGAGCTGATTCTCTGGCCTTCAAAGGTTTTTTGCACTATGTTAATGCTCACCACAAACGTCCTGCTGAGGGTTGAGGAGGGAACAGGCACACCTAGTCTAAAGGGATATCTAGGGATTTACTAAAGGACATTTTTTTTTTTTAAGCTGCTGAGTTGACAATGCTGATCTGAATGTCATCCACTATTTTCCTGTCTTTATTTTGTAAGTGATTAATATATTAAAAAGGATCCCTGCTCTGCGTGCATTCATCGATTTTATGTGTATGTGTTTGATTCAGTTTCCAGGTGGAAAAACATGTTTGCTACCCAGTTTATAGTTAGTCCTTCAGAGTACATCATGAGAAATGCTGGGCTGGATGAAGCACAAGCTGGAATCAAGATTGCCAGGAGAAATATCAATAACCTCAGATATGCAGATGACACCACCCTTATGGCAGAAAGCCAAGAAGAACCAAAGAGCCTCTTGATGAAAGTGAAAGAGAACAATGAAAAAGTTGGCTTAAAACTCAATATTCAGAAAACTAAGATCATGGCATCTGGTCCCATCACTTCATGGCAAATAGATGGGGAAGCAATGAAATAGTGACAGACTTTATTTTGGGGGGCTCCAAAATCACTGCAGATGGTGACTGCAGCCATGAAATTAAAAGACGCTTACTCTTTGGAAGGAAAGTTATGACCAACCTAGATAGCATATTAAAAAGCAGAGACATTACTTTGCCAACAAAGGTCCATCTAGTCAAGGCTATGGTTTTTCCAGTAGTCATGTATGGATGTGAGAGTTGGACTGTGAAGAAAGCTGAGCNAGATGGTGACTGCAGCCATGAAATTAAAAGACGCTTACTCTTTGGAAGGAAAGTTATGACCAACCTAGATAGCATATTAAAAAGCAGAGACATTGCTTTGCCAACAAAGTTCCATCTAGTCAAAGCTACGGTTTTTCCAGTAGTCATGTATGGATGTGAGAGGCTGAAACTCCAATACTTTGGCCACCTGATGCAAAGAGCTGACTCATTGAAAAAGACCCTGATGCTGGGAAAGACTGAAGGTGGGAGGAGAAGGGGATGACAGAGGATGAGATGGTTGGATGCCATCACTGACTCAATGGACATGAGTTTGAGTAAACTCCAGGAGTTGGTGATGGACAGGGAAACCTTGGCCTGCTGCAGTCCAGAGGGTCTCAAAGAGTCAGACACGACTGAGCGACTGAACTGAACTGAACTGAACTGAACTTACAGTCCTTCAGCCAGGATGACATGAGAAACTTATTTCGGTCTCCTCATCCACCCAACCTGGATATGTGGGGCATCGGCCACAATGCAGACTCCTTGCAGGAGTTGGAGATAAAGATGAACCAAGTATAGCCTTTGCTTTTAGGGGACTCTTAGTATTAGTATATTGGGGAGGAGATAGATATGCAGATAGGCAGTTGTAATACAAGACACAAACGATGCAGTGGAGGTGGCAGCAGAGTGTTATGGAAACATGTAGGAGGGCGAGGCAGGCTCTGTTGGGGAAATTAGCTGAGGCTTCAGGGAAGCTATGTGATCTGGTGATCGATCGTGAAGTCACAGTACTTAATTTGCATGTGTTATTTCTAACCTTGAGAAGACAATGCATTGTTTGGGGGCTCAGCAACAAATCTTTCCCCTTCTCTGTGTTCCCTTTATCACCTGGCAAACAATTACAGTCAGCAGGAATGCATCAAGGCAAATAGCGCAGGGTTAAAGGTAAAAGTTGCTCTTTGCTGACTTGGGTAGGCTCCTGGAGGCTGCAGAGAACACTTAAGTTTATAGTTGATCTGATTAAAGTGTTCGCCAGCAGCTCCTTCTGTGAAACAGATATGCAAAGCCAGTCTGCTTGAAAACGACGTCACAGATCTTGCATTTCAGTCTTCCCTGCTCCTGGTGTACTTAGCAGGATGTCATCTGCCCGATGCACAAGGAAAATGAAATAGCTTGCGTGAGGCCCTGGTTACAGTGAAGAAGGGGGGAAGCAGGAAGGAATTCAATCTTTGGCTTAGAAAAATCTAATTCTCTCAAGGTATATTGAAGTCTGCAAAGCAGTTATCTTTCTGAGCAGCTAGATGTAACCTGGAAAGGCAGCTCCTAATAGCCTTGGTGAGATTAAGTGAAGTTTCTCTGATTGTGGTTGGCGCGCACAGGTCACGTACGGTTGATGCCCTTGACCCCGGTCAGCCTGTATCTGCAGTCCCTTTCACAATCCTCATCTAACCTGAGCTTTTCACCTCTTTCTCGCTGCCCCCAATTCACTGGCATCTCTATAGGAGAAAGGAGAAACGAGTGGCTCGACAGATTAGAAGGATACATTTAATAGAAATTGATGGAAGTGGCCCAGGAAGGCCACTATTCTATTATCCCTGTGGTGAGAAAGGTTATCAGGGCTTGATGGAGGCACGGTGTCTTGCTGAAATATTTTGTGACGGGGAGCGTTGGTGCGTACTGGACTTGCAAGAGAGGTGGGAGAGAACTTGAAAGGGAAATTAATTTGAACTGGAATTGATAGTAGGTCAATCACAGGATAGTGGGAGGGAACACTGCTGAGGGATGGTTTTGAGGCAAGGGGTGGGAAATATTGCTCCGAAGTCGATACCAGGAGCCTTTGTGGTAAGAAATGTAGTTTGTGAACAAGGGGTCAGTTGATGGGTCTGGTTAAAGAATAAGGGGTCAGTTGGTGGGTCTATTATAGTCAGACTTTCAAACGGAAATAGTTGGTAAACATGCAAACAGGTCTCAGGCACCATTTTGTCTCTAATGGTCTCTGCGTGTAAGGGTTCAGCCCTGGGGAAATACAGACTCCTTAAGCAAACGGTGCCCCCGGCAGCTGTGTTTGTTCCTTCTTTCCTCCCTCCTTCCCTCCATTCCTCTCTTTTCCTCACTTTTCTCTTTCATTCTTATTTCCTTACGACTTCAGTGGCTTCCTCATATCCCTTGCCTAGCCCATAATTTTCATAAGTTAAAAGGCTTGTTATTGTTCATTGTTGTTTAGTGACTAAATCATGTCCAACTCTTTTACAACCCCATGCACTATAGCCCACCAAGCTCCTCCGTCCATGGGATTCTCCAGGTAAGAACACTGGAGTGGGTTGCCATTCCCTTCTCCAGGGGATCTTCCTGACCCAGGGATTGAACCTACAGCTTCTGCATTAAAAGAGTAGAATATTAAAAAAAAAAAATCTTTATTTCCAAAATTGAACTAAGGGTCAGGTTTTATTTTCCCCAAGATGCAATGTCCTGAATTGCATTTGAATAATGTATGTCTTTCCTTTTCTGGTTCTTTTCCTGCTGTTCCAGCAAATTATCTGAAGNCTACAGCTTCTGCATTAAAAGAGTAGAATATTAAAAAAAAAAAATCTTTATTTCCAAAATTGAACTAAGGGTCAGGTTTTATTTTCCCCAAGATGCAATGTCCTGAATTGCATTTGAATAATGTATGTCTTTCCTTTTCTGGTTCTTTTCCTGCTGTTCCAGCAAATTATCTGAAGGACCATTGTGTTGTCTTCATCTATATATTTTTTGAGCCTTCTAATTAAGTTGTTCATATTTTATTTTAAAGTATTTTTATATCCCCCTTTAAAAATATACCTATCCTAGATAATAGCCAAAAAATTCAAATATGTGATCAGAAGAGAAGGCAATATGAATAATTTTCAACCATGGACGTCTAAGAAGCAAATCAGGCCCAGGAATGAATGACACCTTTATTCATTTTTCAATATGGATATTTGTTGTGGTAAAAACAGCAAAAGAGATAGGAATACTAGATATTGCAAAATTAGGATCTATAAGAATTTCTTTGAAAGTGCTTTTTTAAAAAATTTCTCCAAAGAAGACATACGGATGGCTAACAAACACATGAAAAGATGCTCAGCATCACTCATTATCAGAGAAATGCA
>SJYA01001454.1:410075-464108 GCA_006410615.1 Neotragus moschatus | reverse complement strand
AAAGTCAATAAGCAATAAATGCTGGAGAGGATGTGGAGAAAAGGAAACCCTCTTACACTGTTGGTGGGAATGCAAACTAGTACAGCCATTCTGGAGAACAGTGTGGAGATTCCTTAAAAAACTGGAAATAAAACTGCCCTATGACCCAGCAATCCCACTGCTGGGCATACACACCAAGGAAACCAGAATTGAAAGAGACACGTGTACCCCAGTGTTCATCGCAGCACTGTTTATAATAGCCAGGACATGGAAGCAACCTAGATGTCCATCAGCAGATGAATGGATAAGAAAGCTGTGGTACATATACACGATGGAGTATTACTCAGCCATTAAAAAGAATACATTTGAATCAGTTCTAATGAGGTGGATGAAACTGGAGCCTATTATACAGAGTGAAGTAAGCCAGGAAGAAAAACACCCATGCAGTATACTAACTCATATATATGGAATTTAGAAACATGGTAATGATAACCCTGTGTGCGAGACAGCAAAAGAGACACAGATGTATAGAACAGTCTTTTGGACTCTGTGGGAGAGGGAGAGGGTGGGATGGTTTGGGAGAATGGCATTGAAACATGTATGTTATCATATGTGAAACAAATCAGCAGTTCAGGTCTGATGCATGAGACAGGGTGCTCCGGGCTGGTGCACTGGGATGACCCAGGGGGATGGGATGGGGAGGGTGGTGGGAGGGGGGTTCAGGATGGGGACACGTGTACACCCATGGCGGATTCATGTCAGTGTATGGCAAAACCACTACAATACTGTAAAGTAATTAGCCTCAATTAAAATAAATAAATTTATATTAAAAAACTAAAAATAGAGCTACCATATCATCCAGCAATCCCATTTCTGGGCATATATCTGGAGAAAACCATCCTTTGATAAGAATGCACCCCAGTGTTCTTTGCAGCACTATTTACAACAGCTGAACCACGGAAGCAATCTAAATGTCTCTTGACAGGGGAAGGGATAAAGAAGATGTGGTACTTGCAGTAGACTATTACTCAGCTATAAGAAACGAACAAGATAATGCCATCTGCAGCAATTTGGATGGGCCTAGAGATGATCACACTTAGTGAAGTAAATCAGACAAAGACAAACATCACATGGTATCACTAATATGGGGAATCTAATTGTTAAAAATGTAATGAACTTATTTGCAAAATACAAACAGACTTATAGATATTGAAAACAAACAAATTTATCAAAGGGGAGGAGGGATAAATCAGGAGCTTGAAATTAACATACACACACTACTATATGTAAGATAGATAACCAGCAAGGACCTATTGCACAGCACCAGGGAACTCTACTGGGAACTCAATATTCTGTGATAACCCATATGGGGAAAAAGTCTGACAAAGAATGAATATGTGCATAAGTATAACTGGATCACTTTGCTGTACATCTGAAACTAATACAACATTGTAAATCATCGTAAATCAACTATACTCCAATAAAATCCGGAGAAGGCAATGGCACCCCCACTCCAGTACTCTTGCCTGGAAAATCCCATGGGCGGAGGAGCCTGCTAGGCTGCAGTCCATGGGGTCGCTAGGAGTCGAACACGACTGAGCAACTTCACTTTCACACACTGAAAAAGAAATGGCAACCCACTCCAGTGTTCTTGCCTGGAGAATCCCAGGGACAGGGGAGCCTGGTGGGCTGCTGTCTATGGGGTCACACAGAGTCGGACACGACTGAAGTGACTTAGCAGCAGCCAATAAAATTAAAAATAAAAAAAGAAATTGTCAGTCTATCAGTTGAGTTACTTCCATTTCATCCCATGCAGTTGTAACCCAGTGCTCACCTCGCCCGTCTCTTCTTTCCCTTAGAGGACAGCACATGCCCTGGCCTTTTTGCACTCAGGAGTGACCACATGACAAATTCTCGCCAAGAACAAGTGAACATGACTGTACATGCTGCTTCTGGGCCAGGGCAGTGAGAAGCCTCTGTGAAATCCTCTGGGTTCTCCTGGCCTCCACACAGACACAGAGTGGGTCAGAGGTCAGACAGTCGAGCTCCACGGTGATGGAGCCTGCCTCAGACGGCGTTCCTGAAGTGGACTAGACGTCAGCACTGACCTATGTCACACAAATAAACAGAGCAAGAAACAAAATTGTTTTAAGCCGCTGACTCTTACAGATTTTGTATTACCAAAGCACAACCTAGATTCTCTAGGAGACCAGAATTTTGGTCCTGNTGGCGTGCTGCGATTCATGGGGTCGCAAGGAGTTGGACACGACTGAGCAACTGAACTGAACTGAACTGATGCACCCAACATAGGAGCACCTCAGTACATAAGACAAACACTAACAGATATAAAAGGAGAAATTGGCAGTAACACAATAATAGTAGGAGACTTTAACACCCCACTCACACCAAGGGACAGAATATCAAGAGAGAAAATAAGGAAACACAAGTCTTAAATGATATGTTAGATGAGATGGATCTCATTGATACCTCCAGGACATTTCATCCAAATGCAGAATACACCTTCTCAAGTGCACATGGAACATTCTCCAAGATAGACCACATTTTGGGTCACAAATCAATCCTCAGTAAATTTAAGAAAATTGAAATCATATCAAGCATCTTCTCTGACCACAAAGCTATCAGACTAGATATCAATTACAAGAAAAAAACTGTAAGAAACACAAACATATGAAACATATTAAAACAACACATTTCTAAATAACCAAGAGGTTACTGAAGAAATCAAAAGGGAAATAAAAATATTTCTAGAAACAAATGACAATGAAAACACAGCTCAAAACCTATGGGATGCAGCAAAAGTAGTTCTAAGATGGAAGTTTATAGCAATGTGATCCTACCACAAAAAAAAAAAAAAAAACATTGAATAGACAACCTAACTTTACACCTTAACCAACTGGAAAAAGAAGAACAAAAAAAACCAAAATTAGTAGAAGGAAAGAAATCATAAAGCTCCGAGCAGAAAGAAATGAAAAAGAAATGAAAGAAACAATAGTAAATACTGATAAAACAAAAAGCTGATTCTTTTAGAAGATAAACAAAATTGACAAGCCTTTAGCCAGACCCATCAAGAACAAAAGAGAGAAGGGTCGAATCAACACAATTAGAAATGAAAAAGGAGAGGTTACAACAGACAATGCAGAAATACAAAGGATGAACAACTATATGGCAATAAAATGGATAACCTGGAAGAAATGGACAGATGCTTAGAAAAGTTCAATCTTCCAAGACTAAACCAGGAGGAAAGAGAAATTATGAAAAAACCAATTACAAGCACTGAAATTGAAGCTGTGAGCAAAGATCTCCCAAAACACAAAAGCCCAGGACCAGATGGCTTCACAGGAGAATTCTATCAAACATTTAGAGAAGAGCTAATGCCTATCCTTCTAAAAATCTTTCAAAAAATTGCAGAGGAAGGAACATTTTGAAACTCATTCTACAAGGCCACCGTCACCCTGATACCAAAACCAGAAAAGGGCAATGCAAAAAAAGAAAAACTACAGGCCAATAACACTGATGAACAAAGATTCAAAAATCCTCAACAAAATTTTAGCAAACAATTCAGCAACACATCTAAAAGCTTATACACCATGATCAAGTTGGGTTTATTCCAGGAATGCAAGAATTCTTCAATTTGTCATACATCATATTAAGAAATTGAAAGATAAAAACCATATGATAATCTCCATAGTTGCAGAAAAAGCCTTTGACAAAATTCAGCACCCATTTATGATTAAAATTCTTCAAAAAATGGACATAGACGGAACCTATCTCAACATAGTAAAGGCCATAAAGTTAGGCCTATAGCAAACATTATTCTCAGGAAAAAGACAAGGGTATCTGCTTTCACCTCTATTAGTCAACATAGTCCTAGCTTCAGCAATAAAAAGAAATAAAAGGAATCCAGATTGGAAAAGAAGTAAAGCTCTCAATGTTTACAGATGACATACAGTGTACATAGAAAACCCTAAAGAGAGTATCAGAAAATTACTAGAGCTAATCAGTGAATTTAGCAAAGTTGCAGGATACAAAATCACTTGCATTTCTATATACTAACAATGAAAAGTCAAAAGATAAATTAAGGAATTAATCCCATTCACCATTACAACAGAATGAATTAAATATCTAGGAATAAACCTACCTAAGGAGACAAAATAACTGTACATAGAAAATGATAAGACACTGATGAAAGAAATCAAAGATGACATAAACAGATGGAGAGATATTCCATGATCCTGGGTAGGAAGACTCAATATTGTCAAAATGACTATAGTATCAAACACAATCTATAGATTCAATGTAATCCCTATGAAATTACCAATGGCATTTTTCGCAGAACTAGAACAGCAGCAACAAAAAAGGTCAAAATTTGTTAAGGACACACAAAAGACACTGACCAGCCAAAGCAACCTGGGAAAAGAAAAACAGACCTGGAGGAATCAGATTTCCTGACTTCAGACTATACTACAAAGCTACAGTCATCAGCTGGTACAAAAACAGAAATACAGATCAACAGAACAGGACAGAAGGACCCGGAAATAATCCTAAGCACCAACGGTCAATTAATCCATGACCAAGGAGACAAGANGGAATGGAGCTGGATTATACTATAGATTATACTATAAATTATACTACAGATTGTATTTCACATTCTACTTCAGATTATAATACAAAACTACAGTCATATTGATAGACAATATGGTACTGGCACAAACACAGAAATATAGACCAATGGAACAAGATAGAAAGCCCAGAAATAAACCCAAGGACCCTTGGATATCCTATTTTTGACAAAGGAGGCAAGAATATATATAATGGGGCAATGACAGCCTCTTCAGTAAATGGTGTTGGGAAAACTGGACAGCTTCATGCAAAAGAATGAAATTAGAACACTTCCTAACACCATACACAAAGATAAACTCAAAATGGATTGAAGACCTAAATGTAAGACCGGAAACTATAAAACTCTTAGAGGAAAACATAGGCAGAACACTTGATGACATAAATCAAAGCAAGATCCTCTGTGACCCACCTCCTAGAGGAATGGAAATAAAAACAAAAGTAAACAAGTGGGACCTGATTAAACTTAAAAGCTTTTGCAGAGCAAAGGAAACTCTAAGCAAGGTGAAAAGACAACTCTCAGAATGGGAGAAAATAATAGCTGATGTAACAACTGACAAAGGATTAATTTCCAAAATATACAAGCTGCTCACACAACTCAATAGGAGGTAAACAAAGAACCCAATCAAAAAGTGGGGAAAAGACCTAAACAGACATTTCTCCAAAGAAGACACACAGAGGGCTAACAAACAAATGAAAAGATGTTCAAAACTGCTCATCATTAGAGAAATGCAAATTAAAACTACAATGAGATATCACACCAGTCAGAATGGCCCTCATCAAAAAGTCTACAAAGAATAAATGCTGGAAAGGGTGTGGAGAAAAGGGACCCTCTTGCACTGTTGGTTGGAATGTAAATTGATACAGCCACTATGAAAGATGGTATGGATATTCCTTAAAAAACTAGGAATAAAACCACCATATGACCCAGCAATCTCACTCCTAGGCATATATCCTGAGGAAACCAAAGTTGGAAAAGATACATATATCGCATTGTTCAGTGCAGCACTATTATACAATAGCTAGAATATGGAAGCAACCTAGATATCTATCGACAGTTGAACGGATAAAGAAATTGTGGTACATATACACAATGGAATATTACTCAGCCATTAAAAAGGAACGCCTTGAGTCAGTTCTGATGAGGTGGATGAACCTACAACCTACTATACAGAGTGAAGTAAGCCAGAAAGAGAAAGATAAATATTGTATTCTAATGCATATATACGGAATCTAGAAAAATGGTACTGAAGAATTTACTTACAGCACAGCAGTGGAGAAACAGACATAGAGAATAGACTTGTGGACATGGGGAGGGGGAGGAGAGGGTGAGATGCATGGAGAGAGTAAGATGGAAACTTACATTACCATATGTAAAGCAGTTAGCCAACAGGAATTTGTTGTATGGCTCAGGAAACTCAAACAGGGCTCTGTATCAACCTAGAGGGGTGGAGTNCAGTGGAGAAACAGACATAGAGAATAGACTTGTGGACATGGGGAGGGGGAGGAGAGGGTGAGATGCATGGAGAGAGTAAGATGGAAACTTACATTACCATATGTAAAGCAGTTAGCCAACAGGAATTTGTTGTATGGCTCAGGAAACTCAAACAGGGCTCTGTATCAACCTAGAGGGGTGGAGTGGGGAGGGAGATGAGAGGGAGGTTCAAAAGGGAGGGGATATATGTATACCTATGACTGATTCATGTTGAGGTTTGAAAGAAAACTACAAAATTCTGTAAAGCAATTATCCTTCAATAAAAAGTAAATAAATTAGAAATAACCTAAGTACAACTAAAACTCCTGAACATTATAAATAAAACAAATACAAAAAGACTCTGAAAGGTGGAGAGAGAAGGGATACCAGAGAGACCTCAAGACTTGCGGAATGACATGGTGGAAAGTTCCCTGGATTTGTTTTGTCTCATGTATCCCAGAGTTAGACTCAAAAACCTCGCAACATGGAAACACCAATGGGAACAGACGAAAAACCAAGTCAAGGCTGTCTCTCTAACCAAAGGACCAGAAAAGGAGGTAGACTAGCCACACAAAAGATTTTAGACAATAACTCCTCTGTTCTAGTCAAACATCACAGGAAAAAAGTGTGGCCCATTCTCAAACCCACCTGCAAAGAAAGGGTTAAAAACACAGACTTTCACCCTTCCTAAACTGTGATCAGGTGTAACCTCCCTACTAGGGTGATGTCAAAGAAGGCTAAGTGAGGAGCTGAGATGGACCTACTACACAGAAGGATACAGAAAAACTCAACAATGCCCTCAACAAATGGTTTCTAATTTAACATTTATAGAACACTCCATCCAACAAAGAAGACTAGACTTTTTTTTTCAAGTGCCTATGGAAGAAGCTATGTTACACCATATCTTGTGCCATAAAACAAGCCTTAACCAATTAAAAAACAATTGAAGTAAAATGAAATGTATTCTGTGACCACAATAGAATCAAACTATAAATCAATAATAACAGAAAGATAACAGGAAAATATCTAAACACTTGGAAACCAAACAGCACACTTCTAAATAATCCATGGGTCAAACATGAAATCTCAAGAGGAATTTAAAAAATACATTAAACAGAAAGAAAATACAACATAGGAAAATTTGTGGTATGCAATTAAAGCAGTGTTTAAAGGGAAATTTATAGAAAAGAGAAAAAGCCTCAAATGAATAATCTATGCTCCTACCTCAAGAAACTAGAAAAAGAAGAGCAAGATAAACCCAGAAGAAAGGAAATTAAACTAAGAGCAGAAATCAATAAAACTGAAAACAGGAAAACAATTAGATAAATCAGTGAAACAAAGATCAGTAAAACTGAGGAACTCCAGTAAAGATACAGGGAGGGGGGAAAAAGAGAAAACGCATGTTGTTAATATCGGGAACAAAATGAGTATCAATCACTTTGGCATCAAAAGAAATAAATACTAAGGACAACTCTACACACTTTGAGAATTTCGATGAAACTTACCAATTCCTTAAAAAACACAAATGCCCCAAACGCACTCAATAGGAAATAGATGATTTGAATAGCCCTATCACTATTATTACACTAGTAAAGTAATGCTCAAAATTCTCCAAGCCAGGCTTCAGCAATACGTGAACTGTGAACTTCCANTCTGTGGGAGAGGGAGAGGGAGGAATGATTTGGGAGAATGGCATTGAAACATGTATACTATCATGTAAGAAACGAATCACCAGTCTAGGTTTGATACAGGATACAGGATGCTTGGGACTGGTGCACTGGGATGACCCAGAGAGATGATATGGGGAGGGTGGTGGGAGAGAGTTTCAGGATTGGAAACTCATGTACACCCGTGGCGGATTCATGTCAATGTAGGGAAAAACCAATACAGTATTGTAAAGTAAAAAAAAAATTAAAATAAAATAAAAAATAATTTTAAAAAGTAAAAAAAGTAAAATTTCTAAATATTGTGAAAATGGGAATATCTTTATTTTCTGTCTTTTATTCTTGGATCTTCAAGGACCATGAACGTGTAGGCGCAAGAAAAATCTTTGCTGTGTTAGCCTATTGATTAGTAAATAACTTCCACGTCTAAATTATTTCTATTTAATACCTCTTTTCTCTTATTCCGCAGGTTGCAATCTGCAATTCTTCAAAGCCAAGTTATGGTTAACTTTCTCAGTGAAGCTATATCTTAGCACTCTGGCTGAAACTCCCATTTTTATTGGTCATCCTTTACAATAGTGGTTCTCAAAGTGTAGTCGCCTGACTTGTAGCATCAGCAACACCTGGACACTTATTGTAGATGCCAATTCTTCCCTGTTTTTTCCCCCAAACCACTGAGTCAGAAGGGCTTCCCTGGTGGCTCAGTGGTGAAGAATCCTCCTGCGAGTACAGGAGACTCGGGTTCAATCCCTGGGTTGGGAAGATCCCCTGAAGAGGGAAATGGCAACCCACTCCAGAATTCTTGCCTGGGAATGCCCCATGAACAGAGGAACCTGGCGCCCTACAGTCCACCCAGTTACAAAAGGGTTGGACATGACTTAGCAGCTAAACAAGAGCTGAGTCAGCAACTATGGAGGTTAGACTCGGCAATCTGTGGTTTAACATGCCCTCCAGGTGATTCTGATATACACGAAAGTTGAAAAGCTCTGAAATTTAGCATTCTATCTCATATTTACAGGGGGAATGTGTAACATCTGCTCTATTAGATACTGTGCTCCAGGGAGGATGTCTACACCATATTTGATTTTTAGGCTCCTATAAAAGGTAAGAGACATTGAAACATAAAACTTTGTAGATGAATGGGCATAATAGGGCATCGATCTTATGTTAGAAAGCGAGAGGGGAACAGAGTCTAAATCCATTTTCTCAGTTTTCCAATTTGCCATCTGCTTTGACTGAGTGGACCGGATAATTACTAAACCCCTGTTTCACTTTATGGCAAACCCCTATTTTGCTTTATGTGGTGTCTCTCTGAGCACAGAATAGACGTGCTCCCGTGTTACAGTCTCTAGACATGTGTTCCCTGGGGATGGTCTGCTGGCCTTTTTGAAACCCAGAAATTGCAATACTATTGCTTAATGCCTTGGTAGAGTCTATTGGTCAAGTTTAAGTGAAGGGCAAATCTACTTTAAATACATAGAATGGTTTTTCAAGCATTTTTGTTCTTCAGAAGACACTGTTCCATCCCATCAAAATGGATTCTCACTCACTTCAGGTGTTGCCCGTGAGGCTGTCAAGCTCTCTGGGTGTCTAACCTTGGTCTCTTGTCCTCAGCTATTAAAACTGCTAAAACAGAAGAATGCTTAACCACTCCAGCTGTTAAAACATTAGTACATGCTTTGGTGCGCTCAAATTTAAGTGCTTTGAACAGCCCTTTAGGGGATCTTACTTCTCTCTTTTGAACTTATAGTCAAAATTCAGCAATAGTTTTAACTTCAGTCCCTCAATGTGCTCCTATTTCTCCACTTCTCCCCCAAAGATCTAGTTAGACATTAGTGTAAGGATTAATTTTTAAGCTGTTAGTTTTATGAATAATTTTCATCAGTCAAGACCATCATTACTTAAAAAAATTTTTTTTGCTTTGCCTGCTGTCACTCCGTAGTCTACAATTTTGTTTGGTTCTTTGTTTTTTCTCTAAAATTCTAAATGATTCTTATAAGGTAGAATGGGATTAGCTAAAACAGAGTCAGAGGGAGCCTTTTCTTCTTACCTGTCTGATAGATCTATGGCACATCAGTCGCCCACATCCTTTCTCTTTCCTGAATTCTACATTAATCCCTTTGTCTTTCTTACCTTCTTTTGCACTCACATTCTGTGTTACACAAATGCCAACTTATACATTTGGCTGCTAAGTTTCATAGTATTTTCCTTCAAACTTCCTGGTTTGCATATTCGTCCATATATTCTCAATATGGAGTTTTCTTAAGAAATACATCTAACGGTCCCAAATTTTAGAACTCAATCCTTTACCTTTCTCTAGAACTCCAGATCTCTGTTCTACCTATATCCACCTGATTATCCAAGGTGTTGCAACTCAAAGCATGGTTTCTCTTTCACCACCATTATTGCTATTCGAGAATGTCAGAAATGTCAGAAATGCTGGATCCTGGGCCTACCTTAGCCCCTGATGCAGATCAAAGCCTGCATCTTAATAAGATTTCTCCCAGGTGATTCCTGTGCAGGTTAAAGCTTGAGAAGGACTGTTCTAACAGACGCCTCACACTTAAATAGGGACGAAACAGGGCTTTTGATTCCTTTTTCCTATCACTTCCTACCTAGGGACTCTTTCCTAGACCTGCTCCCCTCCCACCCCAGTTTATTTCTTCCCTCAATCCTATCGTACATTTTATTAAAAGTCCTGTAAGATCTACCTTTGATGTATATTATCTATACAAATCCATCCATTGGTATCGTTCTTCATAATAGCTACCAATGTATTCATTATATTACTCATCACTATTTGAGGTTATCTTATGTTTCTAGACTTATGTTTTGTCCTTACTACATATAAAATGTAAAATCCTTAAGAGTGAGATCTTGTCTGTCTTAATTATCTCAATATTTCTAATACTTAACATGATGAATAGAATGGAGAATGTGCTCCAAAACTATTACTTGAATCAATTAGTGAGGGTTTTCACATAACCCAAACAATGCTGCTGCTGCTGCTAAGTCCCTTCAGTCGTGTCCGGCTCTTTGCGACCCCACAGACGGCAGCCCACCAGGCTCCGCTGTCCCTGGGATTCTCCAGGTAAGGACACTGGAGTGGATTGCCATTTCCTTCTCCAATGCATAAAAGTGAAAAGTGAAAGTGAAGTTGCTCAGTCGTGTCCAACTCTTAGGGACCCCATGGACTGCAGCCTACCAGGCTCTGCTGTCCATAGGATTTTCCAGGCAAGAGTACTGGAGTGGGGTACCATTGCCTTCTCCAACCCAAACAATATCTATTGTGTATTAGATGCCCCATGACAATCTGAACGGTTTATGAGTTGGAACTCAACACTGGCTTCTCTCTGTGTCCCAAATTCTGAAATGGAGAAATATTTCATACTTAATAGAGAATTTTCTTTCTGAGCAAATTAACAGGTAAGTTAATAATCAATACTGGCAATCGAATGATTTAAGTTTATATCCATATTTAGTCACATACCAAATGTGCAATTCTGGTTGTTATTTAAATTTGAGTTTCAGTTTTCTTATTTGTAAAGGGATATTATATTACATGTAAGCTATCTGCCATGCATCTTCCTGATTGAATGTATTCTATGAAGAATGTTTCACCTACCCATTTCCCTTCCCCTAGTTTATAATTGTCTGGGACACATCAGCTAATAGGCCTTTTTTGCTCTCATATTGCTACAAGATATTATGTTAGCATCTTTGAAGCAATTATGATTTTTAATTGAAGGTGAATATATTTAATTACATAATTTTTAGCTGTCCAGGTTTAATTTCACCAAAATTACATCAAACTGGGACACTCTGAACAATGACTTACAAAAAGGAAAAATAAAATGGATAAAGCTTTGATATGTACTTACTCACCTAGTATTTCTTATTCTTTTTCAGTTTCTTTCACACCTGTTTGCTGGGTATGAGTTTTCTCTATCTATTGTTCTTATCAACAAAGTAAACTTTATGTAGCTCACGTGTACATGTGCTTCTGATCATGTAGCCTTCAGTTAAAAAACAACACTCAGAGATTTGGAAGCCGCTGGACTGGGAAGTTCTCTAAGATCTCTGTTTTAAAACATATAAGCATATACATATAGGTCGCTTTTAATGGTTTATTAAAAACTTATATATTACAGACAAATCTACTTAAGTAACTCAATAATGAGAGACTCAGTATATTAAAAAAAAAAAAAGTACATAGGCTTTCCAGGCAACATGAAGAAATAGGGACCAAATTTAGTTTCCTACCTGAAGTAATAAAAAAAAGCAGATAAAATTTATGAGACTATTCTTGAGGTCTGAGTCAACAAGTCGCTAATAAGATGAGCCCTAAAAGGTCTAGATTGCAGTTCAGGCAAGGAAAATGCAACTGAGTACAGTGCTTTCCTTCAAGTCAAAGAGATGGAACTGGAAGGTGGGGAGGCTGAGGGTCTAGAGCCAGAGAAAGGAGAGTGCTACAGAAACAGGAGCTTGGGAGACTGGAAGGTCTCTATTACATCTTACTTTGAGTATTGATTAGTGCATGAGTGAAGCTCGACTACGACTGGGGAAATTATCTTCCAAAATGACTTGAGGGAAGAGTCCCCAGAACTGACACAGGGCCATAAACAGTAACTGCTCCATTCGCTACAGTAGAAAACCTCATAATTAAATAAGCCAAAGGGTTTTGCTTCAGTGGTGGGGTAAGATTAGGTCTAGCCTAAATGTAGATGTATATAGTAATAAATATACATTAAAGCTTCAAAATAAGTCCTGAAAATAGAAAATTGTGTCAAAGTCACTTAACTTTGTTCCAGAACAAAGCTCAAGAATATCTTCAAGAAAACCAAAATAGCTAGGACTCAACAAGATAAAATTTACAATGTCGACAATTCAATAAATTGTTAAGAATGCAAAGAAGCAGGAAAATACAGCACATAATAAAGAGAAAAATTAATCAAAACCAACCACAAAACGTTAAACTGAATTAGTATATAAGAACACGAAAACATTAATTTTTTATGTATTTCATACTTTGAAGAACCTAAAGGAAAGATTAAACATGTCAAGTAGGAAAACAAAAGATATAAAAAGACCCAAATTAAACTTCTGGACATAAAAACTAAAATATTTTATATGAAAAGCTACTCTAGATGTGCTTAACAGCTGATTAGACATTGCAGAAGAAAAAATAGTGAACCTGAAGACATTGCAATAGATGCTCTGCAAAATGAGATACACAAAGAAAAAGTAAAAAAAAAAAATTGTGTGCGGGGGGAACAGAAATGAGTTCTGAGACCACTTTAAATGCCTTTATGTATGTGTAATTGAAGTCCTTAAAAGAAAGGAGAGAAGGAATTTAAATTTTGTCTGATTTTGCTCAGTAGTTTGTTTGCTCATTATGTCTGATAATTTTCAAAATTTGAGGAAAACCGTAAACTCACTAATATAGGAATTTCAAAGCTCAACAGATCCCAAGCACTTCATAATTAAAGGTTTTAAAATAAGTGACAAAGAGAAAGAAAAGATAAAGCAATTAGGAAAAAGATGTGTCGTATACAGAGAAGCCAAAACAGCAGGCATCTGGTTGGAAACGGGATAAGCCAGAAGACGGTGAAACAGCACCTTAAAGAGCGGAAAGAAGGAAAGGAAGAGAAAGAAGGAAGGAAAAGAAGGAAGGACGGAAAGTTAAGGATGCAAAGAAGGAAAGAACAGGAAGAAGCAGACATAATCCTATACCCAGAAAAACCTTTCAAAACTGAATGAAAAAGGAAAAACATTTTAAGATGAAAGAAAAGGAGTAATTCATGACCAACCGACCCAGACTATAAGAAATGTTAGATGAAGTCTTAGGAAGAAAAAATCCAGATCAGTAGAACAGATACAAGGTTGATAAATAGACCTACACCTGTAAGCTCGATTGTTTTTTCTCGAAGGCATAAAGGTTATTCAAGAAAGATAGGTCAGTCTTTTCAGCAGATGAGATGGCCAGACCTTTAGCTCAATTAACTCAAAGTAGAGTGTAGGTTTAAATCAAAGACAAAAATAAGATTTCTATCAAAAATATGGGAGAAAATTTGTATAGATTTTGATTAGGCAAAGTTCTCTTAGAAAGGATCCAGCAGCATGGCTTTTACAGAAAATAAAATTGACAAGTTGGTTTTATTCAAAGTTAAGACAATCTGCAGACTTAAGACATCCTCTAGACTGGGAAAACGTATTGGCAAGTCACATATAGGACAAGGGACTTTTACATATAATATATAAATATTCTCAAAATTCAAGTAGGAGAAGATGCAACCATTTTTTCCCCCAAAGAAAATGGACAAAAACTTTGAATAGACAAAAAAATAGATATATGAATAGCAAATGAGCATGAAAAAGATGTCAGCATGATGAATTACTAGGGAAATGTCAGTTAAACCCAAAATGAGATATCACGTCAAACTTTTTAGAATGTCCAAAATGAAGAAGGATAGAGATAGGAACTGTTGGTAAGAGGTAAACCCAATGGAACTTTTTATGCACTGCTGGTGGGAATGTAAAATGGTACAGCCAGTTTGTACAACAGTTTGACAGTTTCTTACATCTATCAGCTTACACCTACAAAATGAACCTGAAATTACACTCCTGGGTACACACCCAAGAGCAGAGAAAACATAGGTCCAAGTAAAGGTTAGGTCATAGCAGCTTTATTTGTAATAGGCCAAAACTGGAAACCACTGACCTGTTTATCAAGAAGTGAATGGATGCCCACTCTCTATATAAAAACTTCAGTTCAATTCAGTTCAGTTCAGTTTAGTTGCTCAGTCTTGTCTGACTCTTTGCGATCCCATGGAATGCAGCATGCCAGGCCTCCCTGTCCTTCACCAACTCCCAGAGCTTGCTCAAACTCATGTCCATTGAGTCGGTGATGCCATCCAACCATCTCATCCTCTGTTGTCCCCTTCTCCTCCTGCCTTCAGTCTTTCCCAGCATCAGGGTCTTTTCTAGTGTCTGTTCTTCACATCCGGTGGCCAAAGTATTGGAGCTTCAGCTTCAGCATCAGTCCTTCCAATGAATATTCAGGACTGACTTCCTTTAGGATTGACTGGTTTGGTCTTCTTGCAGTCCCAGGGACTCTCAAGAGTCTTCTCCAACATCACAGTTCAAAAGCATCAATTCTTAGGCCCTTAGCTTTCTTTATAGTCCAACTCTCACATCCATACATAACTACTGGAAAAACTATAGCTTTAACTGGATAGATCTTTGTCAGAAAAGTAATGTCTCTGTTTTTAATATGCTGTCTAGGTTGGTCATAGCTTTTCTTCCAAGGACCAAGCATCTTTTAATTTCATGGCTGCGGTTAACCATCTGCAGTGATTTTGGAGCGCAAGAAAATTAAGTCTGTCACTGTTTCCATTGTTTCCCTATTTATTTGCCATGAAGTGATGGGACTGGATGCATGATCTTAGTTTTCTGAATGTTGAGTTTTAAGCCAATTTTTTCACTCTCCTCTTTCACTTTCGATGAGAGGCTCTTTAGTTCCTCTTCACTTTCTGCTATAAGGGTTTTGTCATCTGATTATCTGAGGTTATTGATATTTGGCCCGGCTGTCTTGTTCCAACTTATGCTTCATCCAGTCTGGCATTTCTCATGATGTACTATTCATATAAGTTAAATAAGCAGGGTGACAATATAGTCTTGATGTACTCCTTTCTCAATTTGGAACCAGTCTGTTGTTCCATGTCTAGTTCTAACTGTTGCTTCTTGACCTGCATACAGATTTCTCAAGAGGCAGGTCAGGTGGTCTGGTATTCCCATCTCTTTAAGAATTTTTATAGTTTGTTGTGATCCACACAGCAAAGGCTATGGTGTAGCCAATAAAGCAGAAGTAGATGTTTTTCTGGAATTCTCTTGCTTTTTTGATGATCCAGTGTATATTGACAATTTGATATCTGGTTCCTCTGCCATTTCTAAATCCAGCTTGAACATCTGGAAGTTTTCCATTCACGTACTGTTGAAGCCTGGTTTGGAGAATTTTGAGCGTTACTTTGCTACTGTGTGAGATGAGTGCAATTGTGCAGTAGTTTGAACATTCTTTGGCATTGCCTTTCTTTCTTTTTTTTTTTTTTTTTACTTTTTACAAATTTTATTATTTATTATTATTATTGCCTTTCTTTGGGATTGGAATGAAAACTGAGCTTTTCCAGTCCTGTGGCCACTTCTGAGTTTTCCAAATTTCCTGGCATATTGAGTGCAACAGTTTCACAGCATCATCTTTTANATGAGTGTAATTGTGTGGTAGCTTGAACATTCTTTTTTATTATTGCCTTTCTTTGGGATTGGAATGAAAACTGAGCTTTTCCAGTCCTGTGGCCACTTCTGAGTTTTCCAAATTTCCTGGCATATTGAGTGCAACAGTTTCACAGCATCATCTTTTAGCATTTGAAATAACTCAGCTGGAATTCCATCACCACCACTAGCTTTATTCATAGTGATGCTTCCTAAGGCCCACTTGAGTTTGCATTCCAGGATGTCTGGGTCTAGGTGAGTGATCACACCATTGTGGTTATCTGGGTCATGATGAAATTTTTATGTACAGTTTTTCTGTTTATTCTTGCCACCTCTTCTTAATCTCTTCTGCTTCTGTTAAATTCATACTGTTTCTGTCTATTGTGCTCATCTTTGCATGAAATGTTCCCTTGGTATCTCTAATTTTCTTGAAGAGATCTCTAGTCTTTCTCATTCTGTTGTTTTCCTCTATTTCTTTGCATTGATCACTGAGGAAGGCTTTCTTATCTCTCCTTGCTATTCTTTGGAACTCTGCATTCAGATGGTTATATCTTTCCTTTTCTCCTTTGTGTTTAGCTTCTTTTCTTTACTCAACTATTTGTAAGGCTGCTTCAGACAACCATTTTGGCTTTTTGCATTTCTTTTCCTTGGGGATGGTCTTGATCACTACCTCTTGTACAATGTTACGAACCTCCATCCCCAGTACTTCAGGCATTTTATCAATCAGCTCTAATCCCTTGAATCTATTTTTCACTTCCATTGTATGATCGTAAGGGATTTGATTTAGGTCATACCTGTATGGTCTGGTGGTTTTCCCTACTATCTTCAATTTAAGTCTGAATTTGGCAATAAGGAGATCATAATCTGAGCCACAGTCAGCTCCTAGTCTTGTTTTTGCTGACTGTATACAGTTTCTCCATCTTTGGCTGCAAAGAATATAATTAATCTGATTTCAGTATTGACCATCTGGTGATGTCCATGTGTAAAGTCGTCTCCTCTGTTGTTGGAAGAGGGTGCTTGCTATGACCAGTGCATTCTTTTGGCCAGGCTCTGTTAGCCTTTGCCTTGCTTCATTCTGTACCCCAAGGCCAAGTTTGGATGTTACTCCAGGTATCTCTTGATTTCTGACTTTTGCTTTCCAGTCTCCTGTGATAGAAAGGACATCTTTTTTTGGTGTTAGCTCTAGAAAGTCTTATAGGCCTTCATAGAACCGTTCAATTTCAGCTTCTTTACCATTACTGGTCGAAGCATAGACTTGGAATAGTGTTATATTTTATGGTTTGCCTTGGAAATGAATAGAGACCATTCTGTTGTTTTTGAGATTGCATCCAAGTACTGCATTTTGGGCTCTTTTGTTGACTGTGAAGGCTACTATCTGATTTCTTCTAAGGGATTCTTGCCCACAGTAGTAGATATATGGCGATCTAAATTAAATTTGCCCATTCCCGTCCATTTTAGTTTACTGATTCCTAAAATGTCAGTGTTCACTCTTGCCATCTCCTGTTTGACCACTTCCAATTTGCCTTGATTCATGGACCTAACATTCCAGGGTCTTATGCAATATTGTTCTTTACAGCATTGGCTTTTACTTCCATCACCAGTCACATCCACATATTACGTCTGCAAATGAAATGCTATTCAGCAATGAAAATGAATGGACTACTTACAGATGCAACAACCTGACTAAATGTTCAGAACAGAGTCAACGCTAGCACGCTTGAGACTGCTGTCCTTAAAAAGATGCGCTTAAGCGTTTGGCACTGGGTTCGTAACTGTAAACTTAGATTTCAAAAGAGTTCCCACCATTTCCAGAACTGTCAAAAAATGACTCAGTATGCCCAAAGTGCACAAACAGTGTAGTTTATGCTGAAAACCTGCCTGCCTTCTGAGAGTCTGGCATTTTGGTTCACATCTGCCAGATGCTGCACACGTGACCAGATACGTCAGGAACCGAGTAGCTAATAAGCTTCCCTAGTAGATAACGTTACACATGGGTTGTCCTGATTTCCCACTGGGGGATAAGATGTTCTGTGTGACTTCAGTGAGAGAGGACTCTTGGGAGCTTGTGTCTGGTTTCCTCTGGACTTTGTCTCATGCTCCTTTCCCTTTGCTGATTATGCTTTGTATTCTTTTTCCGGCAGCAGATCAGAGCCACCAGCACGGCAAGATGAGTCCTCTGAGCTCCCCTAGCAATCAAACCTAAGGGTGGTGCTGGAATTCCTGACACAATAAATCTCAGAAATGTTAGGCTCTGTGAAAGAAGCTAGACTCTCTACATTTTAAACAGAAGTGTACACACTACACAATTTTATTTATGTATTTTAAAATATATATTATTTATAAATATTTATTATGTAGCTATTTAATATATATAATTTTATATTTATTCATTAAATATGTATATATATAATTCTATGGATGTGAGAGTTGGACTGTGAAGAAAGCTGAGCGCCAAAGAATTGATGCTTTTGAACCGTGGTGTTGGAGAAGACTCCGGAGAGTCCCTTGGACTGCAAGGAGATGCAACTAGTCCATTCTAAAGGAGATCAGCCCTGGGATTTCTTTGGAAGGAATGATGCTAAAGCTGAACCTCCAGTACTTTGGCCACCTCATGGGAAGAGTTGACTCATTGGAAAAGACTCTGATGCTGGGAGGGATTGGGGGCAGGAGGAGAAGGGGCAACAGAGGATGAGATGGCCGGATGGCATCACTGACTCGATGGATGTGAGTTTGAGTGAACTCTGGGAGTTGGTGATGGACAGGGAGGCCTGGCGTGCTGCAATTCATGGGGTCGCAAAGAGTCAGACACGACTGAATGACTGAACTGAACTGAAAGAATAAAAACTAATCTATAGTAGTAGAAAAAAAGTCAGTTGTGTCTTGCAATGTAGTGGAATGATGGTGGGAAGGGCAGAAGGAAAGAAGTAAAGAAAGCAGTGTGAGAGAACTTTGGTGGGTGACGGGTATGTTCAGTTTTTGAATTATGGGGATGGTTCAATAAATGTATACAGGACTTCCCTGGAAGTCTAGTCATTAAGACTGTGCTTCCAATATTGGGGGCAAGGGTTCAATCCCTGGTCTGGGATCATTACTGCTACATGGCCCACCCCCCCAAAAAATACAAACATTTTTTAATGTATGCATATGTTAAAACTTATCAAATTGTGCCACATAAATACATGTAGTTTAGGTAGGTCAATGACACCTAGAGGAAGTCATTCTTTTTTAAAAAAAAAATTACCTAGCACTTTCTACATAATAGGTAATATGTTCAGCACTTTCTGTGGGTTTTATTGCTTTTTATTAAACAAACAAAAAACCTCCTGAGGTAAGCACTGGTTCACCTCCTGACACCTGGTTTGGCTTTTTGAAAGGTTTCTTACTTCATCTTCTTGTCCCTTCCTCCCTCGATTCTGTTCTTCAAGCCCAACTTCTAATTCAGATTTGCTGTTGAGTAACAGGTTCATTTGATCCCCTTTCCTCAGCCCATTAACTTAGGCTCTGTCTACCTTATCTTTTGACTATTGATTCCATGGGATTCTCAGCAATGACAGCACCCGTTCTTCTGGGCAAGAGACCCTCTTTCCAGTCCTGCAGGCTTTCCTGGTGGCTCAGTTGGTGAAGAATCCATCTGCAATGCAGATGGTGGATTATATTTTATAAAAAAAATTAAATAATATGTAAATAAATAAAATCAGAAGATTTACTTACTCAGTCATGTCCAGCTCTTTGTGACCCCATGGACTATACAGTCCACGGAATTCTCCAGGCCAGAATACTGGAGTGGGTAGCCTTTCCCTTCTCCAGGAGATCTTTCCAGCCCAGGGATGGAATCTAGGTCTCCTGCATTGCAGGCAGATTCTTTACCAGCTGAGCCACAAGGGAAACACAAGAATACTGGAGTGGGTAGCCTATCCCTTCTCCAGCGGATCTTCTTGAACCAGGAATTGAACCGGGTTCCCCTGCATTGCAGGTGGATTCTTTACCAAGCCCAATAGGTAAATAAATAAAGTCAGAACATTTACTTAAGCTTGCAACACAGAGACACTGGTGGTGCTGGTTTGATCCTGGGTCAGGAGGGTTCCCTGGAGAAGGAAATGGCAACCCACTCCAGTGTTCTTGCCTGGGAAATCACATGGGCAAAGGAAGCTGGAGGGCTACAGTCCATGGGGTCCCAAGAGCTGGACATGACTTAGCAATGTAGATGGATGACTCCCAGAGCTCAAACGAAGCTCCTGTCCCTAGAGAAGGAGAATCAGACAAATTGGATAAACGCTCAAAGATTAAACTAAAATTAAAAAAGAATAAAATGGGCTGTCTGCTCCTGTGTTTTGATGTAGGTTTAACTGTTTGCAGTTTGGAGCCCTGCTGTACATCATCTGCTATTGTTACATTTGGCATGTCAATCAATCAGAGGCAATTGTGAAAACTGCCAACTCCATCCTTTTTATTCAGGAGGCTGTCAAACTCTGTGGCTATTAATAACTTTTTTATCTCTCTTCGTTTATTTGCTTCTTTTCCAACATTTTGATCCCTGGTACTGATATGGCTTGTCAGTTGCAGGTAGAGGATATTGTTAGGAAATTAAATAATATTGGTTGCAGCAGACTCAAGTAATGGGAAATAATTTTCATGGTGATGCTTAGAATGTGCACTGTACTGTTTTCAAAGGGAGAAAAAAGATCCTTTTCTTAGAGTGTGGACGTGAATGTTATCACTGAACTGTGTAAGAAATTGTTTCACTGGTAGAGGAGATAGTGTAATCGCCAGAAATTTCATGTCATGCAATAGATTTGCAGTCTGGCCAGGAATCAGAGTTCACATTTAATTTATCTTTCTCACATCTAGCAATACAAAGGAGTAGTAATGAAAACAAATCCTTGCTTGAATAGCATTGGAATTTTAAGTTGGCATCTAAAATTGTGCTTCCAAAGGTCTCATTTCTGTGAAGCCAGGGAGTCTGTATGGGTATGTCAAGTTGCCACGTGTGTGTCACCTGGGCTTGCAAGTCTCTCTGCCTTAAGACCTTTCTTTTTATTGGATATGATACAGGAAGAGAGGGATTCAATTTCAAGGTAGCTTATAGAAAAGGGAGAAAAAAATCTTTACATTTTATGATAACCTAGTTTAATCATTTGGAGAAGGAAATGGCAACCCACTCCAGTGTTCTTGCCTGGAGAATCCCAGGGACGGGGAGCCTCGTAGGCTGCCATCTATGGGGTCGCAGAGAGTCGGACACGACTGAAGCGACTTAGCAGCAGTAGCAGTTTAATCATTAGGCCAAACTGTCAGGATATTCTTTTTCTTTTGTTTTCTTTTTCTTTCCTAAAAAGAAAGGCTGGAGACTTCACCACTCAGCACAGCAAGAGAATATTTCTCTTAATTGTACTTGTATCTGGATAATCTACCTTAGATCCTTTTAAAAAATGAAACAATATGTAAATAAATAATATATAAAGTCAGAACATTTATTTAATTTCTCAAGTTCTCAGCTTCCTCCTCTGTGTCGTGGTAATAAGTGGTGGTTGGGAATGATATATTTCATGTAACCAAATTTAACACTGCTCATTTGGCCTGGTTTGTTACAGCAAGGAGGGCAAGGTAGGAATGGTTGCTCAAAATGAATAATTACTTAACTTTTAAAAAGAGAACAGTAGAGGTATTAATAGAAATAATTTTGCTTGCAAGTTACAGAAACCCAAGTCAAACTGACAAGCAAAGAGTAATCTTGGCTCATTTACCTTTCAAGTTCATGGGTGGATTTTGTTGCTCCCAACTGGATCGAGGGACTCAAATGATGCCTTGAGATTTGTTTCTCTCCTTCACTATCCTTTATTTATGCTTTGTCTCATGTGGGATCCAGTCTTAAGCATTCTCTTTCCAGAAGGTGATTCCTGCAAACTCTATACTTAAATTTTGACAGCTCTCTCAGTCCAATGGCAAGAACCACTATTTCCCCTAAACAGTTCTACAGAATTTTTTTATTGGACCAGCTTGTGTCCTCACTTCGTTCTTGGATCAGTGACAGTGGAGATTCATTGTTCTGATTATCAGGGTTGGAGCATATACTTATCTCAGAAACCAGAATGGAGTTTATACCATTCAAACCACGTAGACTAAAAGTAGTGGTGAAACAAGGGAAAATGTGGATTGTTTTTCCTAAAAGAGAGAATAGATTCTGGGCTGGTGGCTCAGGCAGTAAAAAATCTTCCTGCCGTGTAGGAGACCAGGTTGGATCCCTGGGTCAGGAAGATCCCCTGGAGAAGGCAATGGTTACCCACTCCAATATTCTTGCCTGGAGAATCACATGGACAAAGGAGCCTGGAGAGCTACAGTCCATGAAGTTGCAAAGAGTTGGACACANGGCTGGTGGCTCAGGCAGTAAAGAATCTTCCTGCCGTGTAGGAGACCAGGTTGGATCCCTGGGTCAGGAAGATCCCCTGGAGAAGGCAATGGTTACCCACTCCAATATTCTTGCCTGGAGAATCACATGGACAAAGGAGCCTGGAGAGCTACAGTCCATGAAGTTGCAAAGAGTTGGACACAACTGAGCAATTAACACGGTCCCATTTTTTTTCATTTTTCAAGAATCATTAATAGCTGACAATTATGTAGTGCTTACTCGGTGCCAGGCACTGACTGAGCTGAATGCCTTAGATATATTAAATTACTTAATCATCAAAATAACCACTTTACAGATGAGGAAATTGAAGGACAGAGAAGTAAATTGCCCCAAGGTCATACAGCTTGTAAAGACCAGAGCTAGGGTTAAAATGCAGGTAGTCTGGCACTAGATTTCACGCTCTCTAAATCACTAGGGAACACTGCCTCTTGGAATAAAGAAGCATCTACTTTCACTCAGACTCTAGAATTGCAGCTATTATTTTTGCCTGTTTTGCTTAAAAGCTGTTCTACGTGGAAAAGACCACGATTTGATTTTGGTCCTTCTCTATAATGTAGTGGTGGTAATATTACCTGGAAGATTAAATACTAATAAACAAATATGTTACTAACATACAGTAGGCACTTGACAACTGGTAACTAAAATAACATATTGATATGCCCTGGGGTGTTCAAAAAGTCCTCAACCCTCTGAATCCCCAAAACACATCGATCATGGAGGGTGAAATTGTACTTTCTCCTCTACTCACCCAAGAAAATGGTTAAAAAGCAGTTCTTCGTACTTTGCCTGATTTACATTTTAGTGATTGCCTCATCTCTGATTTTGCATTAAATACAGAGGTGTGACTAAATAATTCTGTCTTGCAGCATAAATTAAGAGAACGAATGTGCTTGGAATTAAACTCTCCGTGCTCCTTCTCCTCCTCCTTATCCACATAAAATACCACTTACTGAACACCCACACCCAGCGTGTGGTGTATCATTCTGTGCTAATTTTCTTGGCTTTTTCGGAACTGCCCTTTATTGCAGTAAGAAAATAAATCTTTGAAAAGTATGGCATTTCTTTGCAGTAAATAAATAGGGGGTTTTATAATTCTTGAAAAGAGATAGTATAAATATGTATTTTAGTAACATTTCATCACAAACATCGGTGACAGGAGTTTTCCAACTGGGGACCATATATGCAAACTAGTGAGATAAAGCTGTTAAATTTTGGAAAAGAGACTCAACTATGTTTGTTTTCCTATTTCTTTGGCAACCTAGTAAAATGAGTGTTTTTTTTTTTCTCCTTCATGTATAATCTTTCTTTTCTCCTAAAAGTTAATTTTTCCATCTCCTTTAAGAAGTAAAAAAGACAATAAAAATATTATGACATGTTTCAGAGTTTGGCTGTGTGAACAGGTAAATAATATAGTTTCTGATAAAGTACCAGGGAACCAGAAAATGGAGTTCTCTTCTTCTTTGACTGAAAGGATGTTAGAGAGATACTATTTAGCTGAGAATGTGGAGGACACTAAAGGAGGCGTGTCTTTTCACGTGGAATGCCTGGGAATAACCCATGACGTATTAATTTTTCTGATTACATATTCAAAACCAAAATTTCTCTTGGCCTGGCACATGGTAATCTATGATCAACTGAAACTTGCTAATGTAAACTTTCCATATGAGTTTCTTTGCCCCTATACTCTTTGCAGTGTTGTTCAGAGAGAAGCATTATCAGTGTCCTAAGCAGATTTATGGGCTTCCCTGGTGGCTCAGCTGGTAAAAAAATCTACCTGCAATGTGGGAGACCTGGGTTTGATCCCTGAATTGGGAAGATCCCCTGGAGAAGGGAAAGGCTACCCACGCCAGTATTTTGGACCGAAGAATTCCTTGGACTGTATAGTTCATGGGGTCACGAAGAGTCAGACATGACTAAGTGACTTTCATTTTCACTTCCAGGCAGACTTTGGCTCCGATACCTACTGTTAGTATGTGTGTACTGTTGGGAAAGTTATCTAGGAGGCAGGTGAGTTCTCCAGATGACCTGTTAAGCAAATTATCAGTTTTTGCTAAATTTACATAAATTTTCAAAGTTTAATAAGAATATGAATTATATGAAAGTTGACATGCTAACTGAGCAAAACATTTTAAAAATGATAAAATTTTCTATAAGAAATGCTGTTTTCCAATCAACATTTTCCCTTTTCTTATTTTTTAAAATTTTTGTCCACACTGCATGGCACATAAGATCTTAGTTGCCCAGCTCAGTATGGAACCTGTGCCCCTCCCTGCAGTGGAGGCATGGAATTTTAGCCTTTGGCCCATCAGTAAAGTTGCATACATTTAAGACTATTTCTCGTCCTTCTTTTGGATTTGAATTTCAGTGCTTTGGATTGTCATTTTTAACTTTTTTTTAACTTTAACTATTTTTAATATTCTGCTATTAACACCTCAAATGGTATCAGGTTTTAGTTTGTGCATCTGTAGCCATTTAAAATATAAATTCAAAAGCATGTGAAATAATCACTGTTATATTAAATTAAATTTTAATTTCAAATTAAATTGGATTTCAACTTTAAGTGGAATTAAATCTGTAGATTAAATCCAATTTTCAGTTATTTAAAGTAGATTTAATTACATTAAGTATTTAAATTAAATTGAGAACTTAAATCTGTGATCATCTTGAAGAAATAAATATAACCTAAAAAATTCTCATCACATAAGAAATGCAGAAACTCTGTTTGCTGGTAAGAAACAACTGAGATAGGCCAATGTGTTACATGTTTATTGAAATACTGAACACAAAGAATTACAAAATTGAAGGTGTGTAAAGAAAGTGGGAGTGTTCAGGATATTTTGCTATGGCAGATCATACTATGATTAGCACCACTAATACCTTGACCGTTAATCAGAAAATGTGAAGGAAGAATTTTAAAAATAGATTAAAAAGTCCTAAAATTGCTAAAATCTGACAAAACAAATAGTGTTAAAGTGAGTTTAGAGATCAGTAGAAACTGAGAAATTTCCATAATGCTTGCTGACATTTCTGTTTTGCTAATTTTTTTTTTAACAGAGTTGAAATTCAGCCTTCCCTTAAAGCATTTAAAGTGTTCCTCCTTGATTTTCAGTTTCCTCATCTATTTAAGCTATTAAAATCATTTTCATTAAGCCAGTAAATTTGATAGCTAGAACAAATTAGATATTTAGGAAGCTGAATTTTGCTGAGTTAATTTTAAGGGCGTTACCTTACTGCCAGCTGCTAACTTTTCTAAGCCTCAGTTTCCACATCTGTAAAACGAGAATGATGATAGCATGGCCTCCTTCCTCCTTTGTTCCCTCATCTGTGTTTCTCTTGAGCTGTTCTGTGTTGAGATGAAAGTATCTTGTTTTATCTCTGCAAATGCTGCCAGGACCTGACACATTTAGAATAATAATGTTAATAATAGTCAATTTTCATGCTAGACATTGTGAAATTTTACCTAATTATCTTATTTAATTCTGAAAAAAAGCCAGCAAGAAAACAATATTACCTCCTCACTATTGAGGAGGAATCAGATGCTCAAGAAAGTGGCTTACATTATGAGAAAGAGGCACAGGTAGCAAATGATGAATCTGAACTTCAAGTGCAGGTGGTATCCCTCCATGTTTGTTTATTGAATTCCTGAGGATACCTACCAATAGACCCCACTCCTCTCTTTTGATACATGGTATGGTGCTCTACTATTATATTTTATGGTTTTTTTTTCCCCTCTCAAAAAATGTTCACATACAAGGCCCTCTCATGGAGAAGGCACTGGCACCCCGCTCCAGTACTCTTGCCTGGAAAATCCCATGGGTGGAGGAGACTGGTGGGCTGCAGTTCATGGGGTCGTGAAGAGTCGGACATGACTGAGCGACTTCACTTTCACTTTTCACTTTCATGCATTGGAGAAGGAGATGGCAACCCACTCCAGTGTTCTTGCCTGGAGAATCTCAGGGACGGGGGAGCCTGGTGGGCTGCCATCTGTGGGGTCGCACAGGGTTGGACAAGACTGAAGCAACTTAGCAGCAGCAGCAGCAAGGCCCTCTCAAGAGGTTAATATGAATACATGTACCCCAGTGTTCACTACAGCACTGTTTACAATAGCCAGGACATGGAGGCAACCTAACTGTCCATCAGCAGAAGAATGGACTAAGAAGAAGTGGTACACATATACAATGGAGTATTACTCAGCCATAAAAGGAATGAAATTACACAATTTGCAGAGGTGTGGATGGACCTAGAGACTCCCATACAGAGTGAAGTGAGTCAGAGAGTGAGAAACAAATATTGTATAATATTGCTTGTATGTGGAATATAGAAAAGTAGTTTTGGTGAACTTATTTGCAAAGCAGAAATAGAGACACACGTGTAGAGAATGAATGTATGGATACCAGTGGGCAAAGGAGTGGTAGAATGAACTGGGAGAGTGGGATTGACGTGTACACTGCTATGCTTTTGAACTGTGGTGTTGGAGAAGACTCTTGAGGGCCCCTTGGACTGCAAGGAGACCCAACCAGTCCATTCTGAAGGAGAACAGCCCTGGGATTTCTTTGGAAGGAATGATGCTAAAGCTGAAACTCCNGATACCAGTGGGCAAAGGAGTGGTAGAATGAACTGGGAGAGTGGGATTGACGTGTACACTGCTATGCTTTTGAACTGTGGTGTTGGAGAAGACTCTTGAGAGCCCCTTGGACTGCAAGGAGACCCAACCAGTCCATTCTGAAGGAGAACAGCCCTGGGATTTCTTTGGAAGGAATGATGCTAAAGCTGAAACTCCAGTACTTTGGCCACCTCATGTGAAGAGTTGACTCATTGGAAAAGACTCCGAGGCTGGGAAGGATTCGGGGCAGGAGGAGAAAGGGACGACAGAGGATGAGATGGCTGGATGGCATCACTGACTCAATGGTCATGAGTCTGAGTGAACTCCAGGAGATGGTGACAGACAGGGAGGCCTGGCATGCTGTGATTCATGAGGTCGCAAAGAGTCTGACACGACTGAGTGACTGAACTGAACTGAATGTATAAAAGAGGTAACTAATGAGAACCTGTCATACAAGCACAGAGAGCTCTGCTCAAGGTTCTGTGATGACCTCAACGGGGATGAAATCCAAAAAAAGGGGATTCACTTTTTTAGCTGATTCACTTTGCTGTGTAGCAGAAACTAGCACAACATTGTAAGGCAACTATACTCCAATAAAAATCATTAAAACAAAACAAAAAAGAGGTTAATGCGGCATGTAATTCAGATATTGTCTTTGGTGTGTATGTGGCCTGACCCTGTGAGGATGGGAGAGAGAAGGAAGGTAGGATGGGCAGTATGACCAAATGGTGAATTAAAGGGAGAAAGGAGTGAAAAAACACCTACAAGTAAAAGCAACTATCCAAATATACTTCTGTTTTGACCCACAGTAAGACTGTGTTAGTTACTCGGTTGGGTCCAACTCTTTGGGACCCCATGGACTGTAGCCCGCTCAGCTATTCTGTCCATGGGATTCTCCAGGCAAGAATACCGGAGTCGGTTGCCCTTCCCTTCTCCAGGGGATCTTCCTGACCCACGGATCAGACCCAGGTCTCCTGCATGGCAGGCAGATTCTTTACCATCTTGAGCCACCAGGGAAGCCTAGTAAGATTAGTGTGGATTATTCTGAATTGAAGACAATTTCTGGGTCTTTTGTCCTTATTATTTCTCATTAGTGTCTGTGGAATGACATAAAGTAGATTTGTTGAAGATGTATAATCAGCTCTCTCTGTTTTGGAAGAAGTTCTTGATGTCTTTGCCATCTGCAGTTGACTGTTGTGAAAGCAGTGAATTTGCACATTCTGAGAATTAACAGAGAACACCTGCAATCCTTTTCTAGGCTGAAAGCCTCACCTGAGGTCAAGTGTTAGCTCGCTCATTGAAAAGGACACGCATGTTTCAGACTGTTGGCCTTAGAGCCACAAAGGTGAAATGATATTGTTCCTGCTTTTTGGTGGTAATAAGCTAAAGGATGTTTTGGGCTTCCCCTGGTGGCTCAGCAGTAAAGAATTTGCCTGCAGTGCAGGAGATGCAAGAGACATGGGTTCAGTCCTTGAGTTGGGAAGCTGCCTGGAGGAGGGCATAGCAACCCAGTCCAGTATTCTTGCCTGGGGAGTCCCATGGACAGAGGAGCCTGCCAGGCTATGGTCCACGGGATCACAAAGAGTCAGACGCGACTGAAAATGACTGAGCACAGCACAATCCAGAGGAGAGACGGACACACAGGAAACGATGATGCAGTTAGATAAGTTATAGATAAGTATAGATAAGTGTAGTATGAGAGGTGTAAGGCAAGTGTAATTTCCAAATTTCTGAGAGCTGAGTTTGTGTTGGACATTGTCCCAGCACTGCATGTCTATTATGCAATTTTATTCTTANGAGGAGAAACGGACACACAGGAAACGATGATGCAGTTAGATAAGTTATAGATAAGTATAGATAAGTGTAGTATGAGAGGTGTAAGGCAAGTGTAATTTCCAAATTTCTGAGAGCTGAGTTTGTGTTGGACATTGTCCCAGCACTGCATGTCTATTATGCAATTTTATTCTTATAAAACCCACTGAGGCGCTGTGTGCTTGGTCATTCAGTTGCGTCCAACTCTCTCTGACCCCATGGACTGCCATCCACCAGGCTCCTCTGTCCATAGGGATTCTCCAGGCAAGAATGCTGAGTGGCTTGCCATGCTCTCTAGGTTATCTTCCCAACCCGGGGATCAAACCCAGGTCTCCTGCATTGCAGGATTGTGGATTCTTTGTGGATTCTTTACCAGCTGAGCCACCAAGGAAGCCCATTACCTCTTGTATAAGAGTAAAAACAGAGGCTCCAATAGAAATGTAAGCCATATTGCCATTGTATTCAAGTTGTCGTAAAGGCTGGAGCCTTAAATTTCTGCCTTTGGAAAAAAAATACAAAATTAAATATACATGTTTCAGTTGAGACGATAACACACAGTGCCAGACTCTTGGGTTGAATCTGACCTTAATCTATTTTTTGCTAGCTGTGCAACTTAGTATAAATTATTTAATACCACTGCTGCTAAGTTGCTTCAGTCGTGTCCAACTCTGTGCGACCACACAGACGGCAGCCCACCAGGTTCCTCCATCCATGGGAGTTTCCAGGCAAGAGTACTGGAGTGGGGTGCCATTGCCTTCTCCAATTTAATACCACTGAGTGGTATTTAGTATTACTGAGTGTTAATCTCTTCATCCATAGACTGGAATAATAGTAATATATAGTTTCTAAAAGGCTTGTGCTGAAGGTCATGTTGATGAAAAGTCGAGAGGCAATCTGTGAAAGAAATGGGAAATTTGTATTCATGCCAGCCTAAGGTTTATAACCTGGGGGACAGTCTTTCAGAAATCTCCGTGGACTGTTCTGCCCAGCAGAGGTCAAAGGACAGTTATATATGTTTTTGAGACAAAGGATTATACAACAAATAATGTTTTGGCAGTTTGCACAATTCAGATTGGGATAGACAAAGTGAGTAGTGGGTCCTTCTGACCTGTTACAAGAACAAATGTTATTTCTTGAGGTTATCTGGTTAATGTAGAGGCACAATAAAGGGGAGGGAAGAGGCCAAAACAGGCACTGAAAAACTTTAAATATTTCTTGTCTTGGCATAAAATATGAATTTTATTTTATCAGCAACATGAGACTATATTGCAAAGTACTTAGCAAGGTGATTAGAGATTAGTAGGGGATAATCAATAAATACTAACTCTTATTAAGGGCAGTCAAGTAATTTACACATTATTTCTTCCACCATTAATTTTAGTACCATATTCATTATGTCTGAGTTGTGAGAGGAAGCGGTATGGTAGTTGTGAAGTAACTTGTAAAGTGGCTAGTGAGGCAAAATATCAAAGGAAAATATAACAACCAAAGTGAAGAAATAGTTCTAAGCTAAATAAGCTATAATTAAAAATTAAAGAAATTTTATAAATTTGTATCGACTTAAACATGACTTAAGAGATAGAGGCCCAACCATTTCCAAAACAGCAGAATGAGGAGCTCAAAGCTATGCAAGAAGGATAAGCAAAAAATATCTGTACCTAGATGCATTACAGTCAAACTGTTGAAAAGCTAAAGACAAGAAGAAAGCTTTGAAGGCAGCCAGAGAAAAATGACTCAACATGTACAAGGGATTAAGAACATGAGAAATGGGTTACAGCTCATCAGTGGAGCCAGGAAGCAGTAGAATGATGTGTTCAATGTGCCAAAACAGGGAAAAAAGAAAAAAAAACTGTCAATCATGAAAAATTATCCTTCAAAGTGAAGGATGAAAATATTCTGCAATAAACAAAGACTGAGAGAATTCCTTGCAAGGCAGCTTAATCTTGAGCAAATAATGCTATAACGTTTTCTTTTTTTCTTACTCCTGTTTTACAGATAGGAGCACTAGAAAGCCAGAGACTCTAAATAAACTACTCGAGGCCATATAGCTAGTGAATGGGACTTGAACCCAGGTCGGCTGCATATCCTAAGGTGTTCTCACTCACTGTGCCTTCCCATGAAGTTTCATTCCATTGGTCTCCCTGCTGACAGGATGCTCTCTTTGGAACTCATCTTTTGAACTGTTGTTGCCACCTGGACACTTCAGAGTATCACTTTCTGGATGTCATTTTGTTGTTCAGAACCCTCAAATGGCTTTTCCTTACCTATAGCATGAAGGCCAAATTCTTGAACCTGATTTCTAAGGACTTTAAAATTTTGGCCCTAAAGTACCATTGAAACATAATCTCTTAATATTTTCCCAGGTAGATATGTTTATCTCATATCTGCCAACGGTCTTCTCTCCATCACTTGAAATCTTCAGTTTTGTGGGGCAGGGAGATAACTCAGAGCTCATGTCTTCTAGGGTATTTCCACTATTTTTTAATGGCCTTTCTTTTTACATATTGCCATTACCCTATTGAGTTTATGTGTTACTATGTGTGTGTATGTGTGTGTGTGTGTGTGTGTGTATAGACGTAGTGGAAAAAATATATAGCTTGCTTCCAATCCAGTTAAGAAAGCTGTATTTTTTTCCCACTATGTCCTCAGCAGGATTTAGCACAGGACCTTCTCTATTATACTATTAACTGTTTTATTGAATGATACCTTATGATTTCTGGATAAGAAATTAAATATTAAAATCAAATAATAAGAAAAAAATCACCATGTCCTGGCATTTAAAGTGGTCCCATTTGATTAGAAAATTCTGTTAGTCTGGAATCTTGTTAAAATCAAGTCTGAAGGAAACAAAAACCTTTTCTCTTGCTCTAGTCTCATGAGGCCACTATAGTTTTACAGAACCAACACTTATGAATTTCTTCTCAGCCACCATTGCTGTGGACCCAAGGAGAGTTAAGACAGCTGCTAGTGGCCATGGAAGCTCACAGGTCATAAATTTGAGAAGATGGTAACCAACTGAAATTTGATGGGGCAGATTTGGGAAGGGTTTTTAAAATTTGGAATATGAAACACTATGTAAATCTCATGCTTATTATGAAGAGCGGGTTGATTCAATTAATGGACCCCAAAATAGATTCTATCTTAGGCATGTATAAAAATAGTATGAAGGGTTATTATTCATGGAAAAGTAATTGACTTCCTAGTGAAAGTTGAAGACTTAAAAACTGCTCTTTGGGTTTTGCTTTTTTGTTTTGGGGGTGTTTTTTTTCATTCGTTTTGGCCTGTGAATCTGTTTACTTCTCAAAATATGGTCTATCTTTAACAACACAGCTGGGTCTGTCACTAGTATGAATGTCTTTCTGTTTCTCTTTTTCCTTAAAAGTCTCCTTTGACCTCTTTCTTACCTCTCTCACTTTGAAAAAAAATCACACCTTGTAAGGAAAATCCTTTGCCTCATACATACTAGCTCCATTTATTCCATTAAATACGCTGTAACTATTCCTGCATTTTCTCAGTCATCCTTTTGACTATATATTCATTCAATCTACCAAAAGTAAATAGTAAAACACTGTGATTAGTGATTGGTAATTTATGTTTGTTCTTTGCCCAGACCCTGAGTAAGATTTGCATTATCGAAGGGGGATGAGGAGAGGGAACTATGGTAGGAAGAAGATGAATTCAGGTGAAGAAATAGGAGGGGCATTTTTGGGGGGTGGAATGTGGAGCCTGATTCCTCATGTTTCCAATGTTCTCCCATTCCTACCTGGATTGGGGCCAAAGAGGCGGAAAGGTATGCCTACAATTATTGCTATCTTCGGAACCTCAGCCAGCCAGAGGGGCCAGAGTCAATATTTAAGGCAGAGCAGATAACTCCGAGGTGGACCGAGCCACAGTCAAGGGACTACCTGAATTTGGGTTATGCACCCCACAGCTCCAGCTTGGCAAACTGTATGGCCTTTTTGTTAATCTTACAACAATGTGATCAGTCATTTTTTTCTAAGTGAATAGTTGGACTCATACCCCTCTTTAGAAGGATTTTATGGTACTTAATTCCTGCTGTATGCCAGCCACTGTCCTACCTACTAGAAATACTCCCTGGTGAATTAGATAGACATTAACCATTCCTTGTACTGCTTAGTTTAGTGGAAAGAACAATCTCTTCCCTTGACTCTTTTGCCCTCCATTTCCAATCAAGAAGAGCCATTTACTCATTATCAAAGTTGTTTGTCTAAATTCTGCCAGTCAATCAAGTATAACAGCCTGATATTTGAATGGGGTGATCTAACAGTAGTAACAACTACAACAAAATGCATATAGAATTTTGGTATTTATAACATACTTTCACCAATATGATCTTTTTCAACCTCATTGAGCCTCTGATTTCTCTCCTGGAAAATAAGGCATAACAGTATCTGTCTTGAATGAATGGATATAGGCAGCCACCCTAGGGCTGTTCCTGCCAATTGTGAAGGCCTGCATTTTATATTAATAGACAGTGAACCTGAACCTTAGAGAGGATATGCGAATTGTCTATGGCTGGAAATAAAGTCAAAGGAAAAAAAAATAGAATTTAAAATAGAGTCTTTGGATACTGAAGTCAATGGTTTTCCATATATTTTATTTGTTGCTCAACTGATCCATCAATTAGGAGCCAGGAGTATCCCCTCAGAACTTGTTCAGATGTAATGTTCCAGGAAAGCTGATCATATTTTACTCATTTTGGCAGCCTATATAATAATAGTGAAGAGAAAGAAAGAGGAGAGACAGCGAACACCACTTTAATGTAATAATACTATTCATTCTCAAGCTGACTCCCAGAAATAGTTAATTTTGTGCATATCCTTCTAGTCAATATTTTAGAATGCATGAAATTTCCAGGCTGTTCTTTCTTGAGCCCTAGTAACAAGGAGATGTTTCTGCCTTTGTTATATAGAATATTAAGAGCAGAAACTGACCTTTGAAGCCATCTAGTCAAACTCCTTAGTATTCAGATGCAAGCATAGCTAGAAGAATGTATCTAGGCAAGGGAAAGGCTAAGGCAAAATTCTCAAAAGGGAACATAGTAACTCAATGAATTATTTTCTACAAGTAATTGCTTATAAAACGAACATTCTTTGACTTATCACAGGATAATACTTGTAAATTTGTCTGAATTTAAATTTTGATAAGATTTGATAGGTTACATCGTTGTTTTAGGCCCAACAGAGACCTTGCTGTACCAGATATATGGTTTTGTCATTCAGTTGCTCAGTCGTCTCCAACTCTTTGCAACCCCATGAACTGCAGCCCATCAGGCTTCCTGTCCTTCACCATCTCCCGGAGCTTTCTCAAACTCATGTCCATTGAGTCAGTGATGCCATCCAACCATCTCACCTTCTGTCGTCCCCATCTCCTGTCTTCAATCTTTCTCAGCATCATATCTTTTCTAATGTGTTAGCTCTTTGCTTCAGGTGACCAAAGTATTGGAGCTTTAGCTTCAGCATCAGTCCTTCCAATGAATATTCAGGACTGATCTCCTTTAGGATTGACTGGTTTGATCTCCTTGCTGTCTAAGGGACTCTGAAGAGTCTTCTCCAACACCACAGTTCAAAAGCATCAATTCTTTGGTGCTCAGCCTTCTTTATGGTTCCATTCTCACATCCATATAGACTACTGGAAAAAACATAGCTTTGACTATAGGGATCTTTGTCCGCAAAGTAACGTCTCTGATTTTTAATATGCTGTCTATGTTTGTCATAGCTTTTTTTCCAGGGAGCAAACGTCTTTTCATTACATGGCTGCAGTCATCATCCACAGTGATTTTGAAGCCCACGAAAATATAGTCTGTCACTGTTTCCTTTGTTTCCCATCTATTTGCCATGAAGTGATGGGACTGGATGCCATGATCTTTATTTTTTGAATGTTGAGTTTTAAGCCAGCTTGTTCACTCTCCTCTTTCACCTTCATCAAGAGGCTGTTTAGTTTCTTTCCACAGGCTCTCAAAAATATTTGCTGTATGAATGATTAAAGCAAGTAAGACATACATATATACTTTGGAAAAAATAAGCACCATTCATTAATCTAAGACCCTTATTTTCATGTTTAGTCACATCATCATTATCATTATCAATGAAACTTTATTAAATGCATTCCATATACAGCTATAATAAGAATGGCAAAGTCCCTGGTGGCTCAGATAGAAAAAAATCTGCTTGCAATGCCAGAGACCTGGGTTCAATTCCTGGGTTGTGAAGATACCCTAGAGAAGAAAATGGCAACCCACTCTTGTATTCTTGCCTGGTGAATTTCATTGACAGAGGAGCCTGATGGGCTATAGTCCATGGGGTTGCAAAGTGTTGGACATGACTGTGAGACTAATGTTTCACTTCACTTCAAAAAAAGGATATTGCATAGAAATAAATAGATGAGTGTAGTGATTAAGATTTGAGTGTGTGTGTGTTTGTGTATGTTCACTGGGGAAGGAGATGGTGGTGGGGCTTATGAAAGGGAGAGAGGAGAGTAAGATGTTGTCAATATGGCAGTGAGATAAACTGATAACGGAAATAGAAGGAGAATGACTACTACTGCACAGTCTGTCCCTGTTGTTTATGGGAAGTAAGTTGCTGACATGTAGGAGTTCAGTTATAGGAGAAGCAAGGTAGTAAAAATGTCAATTATCTTACATAGTAAAAAGGAGAAAAAGAGTCACTGAAAAATGTACTGGACTAGTCCCCAGTTTTTGTGTGTCAGCAACATGATATCTTAGTATAATAATAGCTAACTTGAATTGAAAACTTATCTTTCATCCATGATTAGAAGCACTTTACATGTGTTCAAAGATTTCATCTTCATCACAGCTCTATGAGGTAGGTAATAATATCACTCCCATTTTACAGTTGAGAAAAATGAAGCTGAGAGAGTTTAAATGCATTGCTCAAGATCACTCAGCTGTTTCATAGAGGAACCAGGTTCTGAACTCAAGACAGTCTGGCTCCAGAGTGTATCTACTTAGTACTTTGTTATCTTACCTTAGAAGCGTTGTGGTGGAAGGACATTTAAGGATCATATAGTATAATAAGCCTCACTTTTCTGATGAGAAACCCAAGGTCCTGAGGATTTCAGTGGTTTGCCGGGGGTCACAATTATTTTGTGACAGAATCTGAACTGTGACAGTTTGTGCTCTTGTGTGCAAGGCTGAATTAATTGGGTACAGTTCTGATGACATTAGCCTGCAGGTACTATATACTTTTATTATTGCTGCCATTCACAAACTAGTCTTGAAAAGCTGGGAAAATGGAGTAGCCCACAAAGTTTTCAAGTTTTCTTTCTTTATGCAAGTCAATTAAGTTATTCTATAAATGAAGAAATCATTATTGCTTGCTCTGGATAAGTGACAGTTTCCTTTGAGGAATACACAGTGTCAGTTCACTGGCTGCTCAGGTTTCTATGTATGAGAAAAGACAACCCCAAAGAAAAAATGAGTGGTTGCTCCATGCCAGGGCAGTTAATGAGAGATGCAGAGGACTGAAGAGGTGGTCTTATTTCTCTTTTCTCCCAGGTAGCATCCTCAACCAGACACTCCAGAAGGGAATCTGTCCACAGTGTTCTCAGGAAAGAGATTCTACAACCATCTCTTTCATTGCTGACAAAATAGTGAGAAAGATAGGAAGGGCGTATCTGGTACCATTTCATCCTTCCAACTAGAAAAAGCTCCTCTGGTAAATGTCTTGAGGCTAACTGGGACATGCACATCAAAGAGAATTTGGCTAACCTGAAACGTCATATTTCACAAGGAGTTCAGGGGCCATTAATCACAATTGACCTTATGAGAGAAGGTCCAAGCGTCCTTAGGAGACCCGAGGTTGCAAAATGCCACCACGTTTGGCCATAATATTTATCATGTCAGCAAATCTATAGTCAACACTATGCACAGTGAAATATGGCAGCATTGCTGGGATATTTGTCTTTGTTGGGGCTGACAGATACACCTTGCATTTCCACTTAATCCACATTCATACCCCAGCACCATCTATGATGACCCATCAGGACAATCTGCTTGGAAACATGACTTGCAGATCTGATAAGCTAGGGTGGATGGAATGAAGGCTTGCACAAAGCATATGTTTTGGGGGCATGCTGTTAAAATGCTGAAAAAATTTCCAGTGACTCTTCCCCCACCCCAGATAATTATTTTAAGAAAAGTAACACATTAGAAAGAAGTTTCAGCTCTTGACAGATTAACACATTGGAGACACATATTTTTCATTTTCTCATTTTACAGAAAAGAGGCAGAGGAACAGCCACAGTGAGATATCCTCTTCCTTTCTGAGTCCCTCCCTGGCAGAACTGTGAGGGGGCAAGGCTGGTTATCAAAGCTGCTACCTGCCAGCTCTTTTCTCACTGATGTGAGGCTTCTGTTCCTAGTGTGCTTGGGATCTCTGCTCTATCTATTTTTTCCTACACTCTGCTCAAAGCAAGTTCTACCCCACTGCGTTGTAAGGGACGGATATGGCTTCAAATCTTGTGACTTTTTTCATTATAATAAATATAAAATTATTGAGTTAGAAGAGTTTGGTATTTCAATTCTTAGCGTCACCCTGATAGTGATAGTGGTCAGACAGAGGGACTAGCAGTTTACCTTTGAGTGTCACAGATTGCACACTAGGAATAGCTTAGGGGAAAGCTTAGAACTGGGTTTTAGGAATTTTGGGTTTGAGTCCAGTTGGTGCTGATTGATACTGGCCAAGTCTACAAACCCCCAAGAATCTCAGATCTGTGGAACTCTTGGGTAAATAACAGCAATTCTTTCTCAGGATTGGTACAAAGATTAAATAGAATTTTATAAATGTCTGTATATATGTACATATATATGCTTTCATAGATTGTGTGAAATGGACATGAATCTGAGCAAAATTCGGGAGATAAGTGAAGGATGAGGAGGCTGGCATGCTGCAGTCCATTGTGTCCTAAAGATTTGGACATGGCTGAGCAACTGAACAACAACAAAATAGGTTAAAGAGCATAATAAAGTGATTTTTTTTGTTGTTGTTGTTGTGATAGAGGCAACGGGAAGAGATGGATTTGGAGTCAGAATTCATGTGGGAAAATTTTAGCTTTCCGATGACTAGTTGTGTGATATCAGGCAAATCCTTTAGTTTCTCCGAGTTTCCTTCTTTCTGCCTTTTAACATAAAGAGAATAACTCTGACAAAGATATAAGGTTTATGTGATCATAGTCTGGAAATTCTAAGGGTAGTATGTAAATGTTTTAAAATTTATACCTTATCATGTTACAGAAAGCATATTCATACCATAAAAACTTTCATTTTGATNAAATCCTTTAGTTTCTCCGAGTTTCCTTCTTTCTGCCTTTTAACATAAAGAGAATAACTCTGACAAAGATATAAGGTTTATGTGATCATAGTCTGGAAATTCTAAGGGTAGTATGTAAATGTTTTAAAATTTATACCTTATCATGTTACAGAAAGCATATTCATACCATAAAAACTTTCATTTTGATCTCAGATAATTTGACTCTTCTAAAACAAGAATCCCTTAGAAGAAATGGAGTAGCCTTCATAGTCAGTAAAAGAGTCTGAAATGCAGTACTTGGGTACAACTTCAAAAAAGCAGAATGATCTCTGTCCATTTCCAAAAGCAAGCCATTCAGTATCACAGTAATCCAAGTCTATGCCTCAACCATGAATGCTTAAAAACCTGAAGTTAAATGGTTATAAGAAGACCTACAAGGCCTAGAACTAACACTAAAAAAAAAAAAAAAAATGTCATTTTCATCATAGGGGACTGGAATGCAAAAGTAAGAAATCAAGAGATACCTGGAGTAACAGGCAAGTTTGACCTTGGAACACAAAATGAATCAGGGCAAAGGCTAACAGAGCTTTGCCAAGAGAATGCATTGGTCATAGCAAACACCCTCTTCCAACAATACAGGAGATGACTATACACATGGACATCACCAGATGGTCAGTACCAAATCAGACCGATTATATTTTTGCAGTTGAAGATGGAGAAGCTCTCTACAGTTAGCAAAAAAAAAAAAAAANGGAACTCTCTTGCTTTTTTGATGATCCAAGGGATGTTTGCAACTTGACCTCTTGTTCCTCTGCCTTTTCTAAATCCAGCTTGAACATCTGGAAGTTCACGGTACATGCTAGCAAAGTAATGCTCAAATTCTCCAAGCTAGGCTTCAACAGTGCGTGAATGGAGAACTTCCAGATGTTCAAGCTGTGTTTAGAAAAGACAGAGGAACCAGAGATCAAATTGCCAACATCTGTTGGATCATCAATAAAGCAAGAGAGTTCCAGAAAAACATATACTTCTGCTTCATTGATTATGGCAAATCCTTTGACTGTGGGTATCAAAAAACAAAAAACAAAAAACTGTAGAATGTTCTTAAAGTGATGGGAATACTAGACCACTTTACCTTCCTCCTGAGAAATCTGTATGCACGTCAAGAAGCAACAGTTAGAATTGGACATGGAACAACAGACTGATTCCAAGTTGCGAAAGGAGTACGTCAAGCTTGTATATTGTTACCCTGTCTATTTAACTTCTATGCAGTGTATGTCATGCAAAATGCCAGACTGGATAAAGCAAAAGCTGGAATAAATTTTGCCAAGAGAACTATCAATAACCTTAGATATGCAGATGATACCACCCTTATGGCAGAAAGCGAAGAGGAGCCAAAGAGCCTCTTCATGATAGTGAAAGAGGAGAGTGAAAAAGTTGGCTAAAAAAACAACATTCAGAAAACAAAGATCATGGCATCTGGTCCCTTCACTTTGTGGCAAGTAGATGGGGAAACAACAGAAACAGTGACAGACTTTATTTTCTTGGGCTTCAAAATCACTGCAGATGGTGACTGCTGCCATGAAATTAAGAGACGTTTGCTCCATGGAAGAAAAGCTATGACCAACCCAGCCAGCATATTTGAAAGCAGAGACATTACTTTTCTGACAACAGTCGCTATAGTCAAGGCTATGGTTTTTCCAGTAGTCATATATGGATGTGAAACTTGCACCAGAAAGAAGGCTGAACACCAAAAAATTGATGCTTTTGAACTGTGGTGTTGGAGAAGACTCTTGAGAGTCCCTGGGACTGCAAGGAGATCAAATCAGTCAATCCTAAAGGAAATCAGTCCTGAATATTTGTTGGAAGGACTGATGCTGAAGCTGAAGCTCCAATGCTTTGGCCACCTGATGCAAAGAACTGAATCACTAGAAAATACCCTGATTCTGGGAAAGATCGAAGGCAAGAGGAGAAGGGGATGGCAGAGGATGAGATGGTTGGATGGCATCATCGACTGGATGGACATGAGTTTGAGCAAGCACTGGGAGTTGGTGATGGACAGGGAGGCCTGTGGTGCTGCAGTCCATGAGGTTGCAAAGAATCAGACATGACTAAACTGAACTGAATTTGACTCTAAAAGGTGTAGCAGACAGTTTGCAAAAGGGAATCTGGTTTTCTGGATAATTTGGGTTTTATATAAGATTAAGACATTTGTCACACCTAGAAAAAACGTTTTAATCCATAATACTAAGACTAGAAAGAAATTGTCCATTAGGTCCTTTAAGAGAGGACATGATGATCAAAGACTTTAACAATGTCATTATAATAAATACAAAGCCAGGATTCACTGGGCTGTAAGAAGATGTTTAGAGTTTTCCTAGAATTGGAATGCCAGAAAACAGGCAAAGGACAGATACAGTTCCAAGAGAATAGGTTTTTATCACCTCAAAGCTGGGTAGTGAAATTCTCCCCTCCCCTGTGAATCACTGTAGACACAGTGACAGGCACTCAAGGATGAGGTATTCTCTCAGATCACTTGCAGTGATTCCTGATGCCTTTCTTGCAAAGTTCTTGTGGCTTGTATACAACTCTCTATACTATAGTTTCCAAATGGGCAATAGAAACTGCATTTCCTTGCTGAATCTTTTAACCTGCTGACTGCCGCTGTCATGACTAAAAGAGAAGTCGATGTACATGGTGGAAATGTCTGAGTTACCTCCTTCCTGGGGAGCCTATATTAAAAAATCTGAGTGCTTGTTAAAAATACAATTTTCTACCAAATCAGAATCTCACATGTAGGAGACCTGCATTTGTTGTGAGCAGCAGGAGTAATTTTTATGAAAATTAAAGCTTGAGACCCTGACTGCAGACTCAATAAAATACTGTCACTCAGCACCATCATGCCCCAGACAAACTCCACATGTGTTCTCTGTTCTGCTGGTGTCTGAGAGCATAAGTCTGTCTGCAAAACATTAGAAGTGGAATTGGCATTACCTAGAATTTAGTCAGACTTCCTGCACACAATCCTGTTGACCACAAGAAGAAAGTAACCTCCTGGAAATAGTATACTCCACAACGGTCTGGATGACTTGCTTTTGGGCCACGAGGTTCAGCTAACTGCCGTGTGACCTACAGAAAAGCTTCATTCTAGACACAGCCCAGAGAACCCCTCTGAATTCTTAGTCCAAATTGATATACCTGGTAAACTTCATGTCCTGCTGGTACCGCTGACTGAAATTAACATGTACCTTCATCTGCTTCTTTTTGTTTTCTGCCACCATAAATAGAAAGTACATCTTTGCCATGCATCCAAACAAGAAACTTGAGAGCCAAATCAACTTTTCTTTCTCCCCCATTTCCACATCTAATCGGTGAACATATTCTGTGGATTCTTCATTAACTAACACTATGGTTACAACTTTATAGTCCTTCCAACAGTACCCTAATCTTAGCCCTTCATCTTCTTGTAACTGGTCATTTGCGTCAACTTTCTAATGTAAGCTAGAGCATCAAACTCAAATTCACTGAAGATCCCTGATGCATCTAACGTAACTCATCATTGGACTGAGTATTTCCACATATTTATCTCACTTCATTTTCATAAAAATTCTGTTATTGTTGTTTTCATTGGCAGCTGGAAAATTACTTAAGTAAGATTAGACAGTTGCTGAATGGCAAAGCCAGGATTTCAATCCCAAACTCCTAACTCCTGACTGAGCTGTCTCAGGTCTCTCACTCTGAATGCATCCTTCACCATGCTACTATGGTTATCTTCCTTGAACACACGTGAAGTCCTAGTACTCCCTGCTAAAAAACTAAAGTTCAGTTCAGTTGCTCAGTTGTGTCTGACTCTTTGCGACCTCATGAAGCGCAGCACGCCAGGCCTCCCTGTCCATCACCATCTCCTGGAATTCACTCAAACTCACATCCATCAAGTTGGTGATGCCATCCAGCCATCTCATCCTCTGTCGCCCCTTTCCCTCCTGCCTGCAATCCCTCCCAGCATCAGAGTCTTTTCCAACGAGTCAACTCTTCATATGAGATGGCTAAAGTGCTGGAGTTTCAGCTTTAGCATCATTCCTTCCAAAGAACACCCAGGGCTGATCTCCTTTAGAATGGACTGGTTGGATCTTCTTGAGTCCAAGGGACTCTCAAGAGTCTTCTCCAACACCACACTTCAAAAGCATCAATTCTTTGGTGCTCAGCTTTCTTCACAGTCCAACTCTCACATCCTGGAAAAACCATAGCCTTGACTAGATAGACCTTTGTTGGCAAAGGAATGTCTCTGCTTTTCAATATGCTATCTAGGTTGGTCATAACTTTTCTTCCAAGGAGTAAGCGTCTTTTAATTTCATGGCTGCAGTCACCATCTGCAGTGATTTTGGAGCCCCCAAAAATAAAGTCTAACACTGTTTCCACAGTTTCCCCATCTTCCCTGCTAACTTTCACAACAGTATTTCTAAAATTTTAAATTATGTATGTTTTTCAATGAAAAACTTGGCTATGCATCTAATGTACATAGACATATATTTATTTATGAAATACAGTCCCCAAGTATACTAGTTTCATTGTTTAGTTGCCAAATCATGTCCAACTCTTTTGTGTTCCTAGGCACTGTGTCCCTGTGTACTGTCTCCCACTAGACTCCTCTGTCCATGAGATTCTCCAGGCAAGAACGCTGGAGTGGGCTGCCATTTCTTTCTCCAGGAGATTTTCTTGACTCAGGGACTGAACTTAAGTCTCCTGGATTGGCAGATGGAGCCAAAACCACTGAGCCACCATCGAAGTATGTATATATATATATACACACACACAGAAATATGAATTTGAAGGCAGAGAGAATTAAAATACAAATTGAACTTGCAGTCTATTTTTTCATGCCCCTGTGGATAATTTTTAACTTTCTCAGGGAATTTCATTGCACTTCAGACACCACTGAATTCAAGTTTAAGGGCCTCTGTGATCTGGCCTCAGCCCAACTTTTAGAGCTTATCTTTTAGAAATTTCCTTTCATCTTTCTCTACCTAAGCCTCACTGCTTTATTCACAGCTTCTTGTAAATACAATGTATTTTCATGTCTCTTTTTCTTTGCTCCAATTGTTTCATGAGTCAGAAGTGAGCATTACCCCCCCCCCTTTTTTTTTCAGCAGAAAACTATTAGACTGAGCAAAAAAAAAAAAAAAAAACACAAAAAGAAAAAAAAACCCACATCTCCTCCATCAAAAGACCCCAGTCAAAACAAATCACTCTTTCAGGACATGGCTCGTATCTTCATCATGACCTTTATTTTATTCTTCTGTTTATTCTGTTCTTTAGAACTGTGTCTTTCTCTTTCTTCTACAATATTCTGAGGTCTTTGAGTATAGTAATTATGTCACATTCATTTCTGCATTTCTCACAATATGTACTGTATTATTGAGGCTTCCCCGGTAGCTCAGTGGGTAAAGAATCTGCCTGCGATGCAGGAGACACAGGAGATGCTGGTTTGATCCTTCGGTCAGGAAAATCCCTTAGGGAAGGAAATGGTAACCCACTTCATTATTCTTGCCTGGAGAATTCCATGGACAGAGGAGTCTGATAGGTTACAGTCCATGGGATTGTAGAGAGTTGGACAGGACTGAGCGACTGAACCATCATAGGATCGAGAAGTTCATTTGCTGTGCTTTCTGGTTATGATGCTGTATTATAGACATTTGTTAACTGAATAAGAGTGTTGGTTTTTGTGAATTTGAAAACGTTCTACACGTAAAAATGTCAAAATATTAATACAGACTATTCCACCTTCTTTGTTTTGATACATGTTTCACTCCAGGCAATGACATGTAGATGGTGGCTTATTTTCATGAAAACTTATAGCTGCATAAAGCACACTNTTTGTTAACTGAATAAGAGTGTTGGTTTTTGTGAATTTGAAAATGTTCTACACGTAAAAATGTCAAAATATTAATACAGACTATTCCACCTTCTTTGTTTTGATACATGTTTCACTCCAGGCAATGACATGTAGATGGTGGCTTATTTTCATGAAAACTTATAGCTGCATAAAGCACACTTGAGCTGCATTGTAGTAGGAAAGTTGGTACTCTTTGAACATAGTTCCAAAATCTTGAAGACTAGTTGCATTTAGCAACAACCGAAAGCATATTCATTCTTCTCTATTTCTTTCTTGTCTATTAATATTCTCACTGGCAAATGGAGAAGAAAGTTTGAACTGGAAAGAAAATTAATAAGCATATGAATTAAACAGACTGGTTCCAAATTGGGAAAGGAGTACATCAAGGCTGTATATTGTCACCCTGCTTATNAGCTTAGATGCTTCAGACTCAGCAAATGGACCCCGTGCTTCTGTTCGCCACCCTCACTGCTGTGCCTCCTGCTTCTCTGGACTGTCTTCCATCACCCTCTCTTTCATTTACTATTTCTCCAGGGGTTCTTGTTTTGTGGTGTCAGTAAACACTAACCAGCCAGCTATCTGAGCATCTCTCTCCATTTTTCCTTCTCTTTCACCTCCTTCATTCATTCCATCACCATGAGCTACCTCCTATATAAATGTATTTTTCAATTTTATTTATTTTTGGCTGCGCTGGGTCTTCCTTGCTGCACGTAGACGCTCTAGTTGTGGAGAGCGGGGGCTACTCCCTAGTTGCGGTGTGTGGGCTTCTTGTTTTGATGGCTTCTCTTGTTGCAGAGCACCGTCTCCAGGGCAGGCAGACTTCGGTGCTTGCGGCACACTGGCTAAGTAGCTGTGACACACGGGCTTGGCTGTTCTCTAGCTCGTGGAATCTTCCCAGACCAGGGATCAAACCTGTGTCCCCTGCACTGGCAGGCAGACTCTTAACTCCTGGACGACCAGGAAAGTCCCTCCTAAATATTTTCCAAAGCCATTCACCAAAACTTCAGTGACTACCACCCAAGTCCAGATCACAGTTGTGCCTCACCTTGTTTTCCCCAACAACCTCTTCATTTGTTTCACAGTCCCAGGCTTTGCTCTTCTTATAAATACGAGTCAAGAAGAAGAAAACATTCCAGGAACTGTTAGAAATGTAATGAAACTGTCAAAATTATCAAATTACAGTCTTCTCTTTCATGACAGTTTGTAAAAAAAGTAGCTCAAGAGAAATCCTGGTAGACCATACAAAGAAAAAACATAAGTGTTTGACTTGTCAACGGATAATGACACTTCAATGATATCACCCTGAGGAGAAAAAGACCATGATCAAATGCAAGTATGTCACAAATACAATTTTAAGCACACCATACCTATTTTCAGTCTTACATCTGTCTTCCAAGAAGCCAGATGGAATCTTCCTTACGTGCAAACCAGGTTCCGTCTCCTGCTCCATACCCTTTAGTGTCTCCCTGTTGTCCTCTGGGTAAATTTAAACACCTTAATTTGGTTTCCAACCCTGATTCTGTCTTCACTTATCAATTTTCACAATATCTTGTCACTACAGCCAGGCCTAACTCCTTTCACTTTCCCAAATTCATCATGCTCCTTGCTTCCATCTGCATTCAGTTCAGTTCAGTTGCTCGGTTGTGTCTGACTCTTTGTGACCCCATGAATCGCAGCACACCAGGCCTCCCTGTCCATCACCAACTCCCGGAGTTCACTCAGACTCACGCCCATCGAGCCAGTGATGCCATCCAGCCATCTCATCCTCTGTCGTCCCCTTCTCCTCCTGCCTCCAATCCCTCCCAGCATCAGAGTCTTTTCCAATGAGTCAACTCTTCGCATGAAGTGGCCAAAGTACTGGAGCTTCAGCTTCAGCATCATGCCTTCCAAAGAAATCCCAGGGTTGATCTCCTTCAGAATGGACTGGTTTGATTGACTAAAGTAGGGCTGTGTTGCCAAATGTTTATCAGCTGCCTGTCTGGGGTGAGAAAGAGAGAGAGATCTGATTCGCAGCATTTGAAGATTTCCAGGGTGGAAATGTTCTCACTATGGCTGACTTCAAGTTGCCAGAATGTTATGTCACTGAACATGACATACAGTTCTGTTCAGTAGCTCAGTCATGTCCGACTCTTTGCAACCCCATGGACTGCAGTATGCCAGGCCTCCCTGTCCATCACCAACTCCTGGAGTTTACTCAAACTCATGTCCATTGAGTCGATGATGCCAACCATCTCATCCTCTGTTGTCCCCTTCTCTTTTCAGTCTTCAAGACTGAAGACTTGACTTCAATCTTTCCCAGCATCAGGATCTTCCCATCAGGTGGCCAAAGTATTGGAGTTTCAGCTTTAGCATCAGTCCTTCCAATGAACATTCAGGGCTGATTTTCTTTAGGATGGACTGGTTGGATCTCCTTGCTGTCCAAGAGACTCTCAAGAGTCTTCTCCAACATCACAGTTCAAAAGCATCAATTCTTACGTGCCCAGCTTTCTATATAGTCTAACTCTCACATCCATACAAGACTATTGGAAAAACCATAGCCTTGACTAGACGGATCTTTGTTGGCAAAGGTCCTTTGTTGGCAGGAGACACAAGAGATGCAAGTTTGAATCTGGTTAGAGAAGATCCCCTGGAGCAGTAAATGGCCAACTCACTCCAGTATTCTTGCCTGGAAAATTCCATAAGCAGAGAAGCCTGGCGAACTGTGGTCCATGGGGTTGCATAGAATCAGACCCAACTGAATGACTGAGCACGCACACACGCACAGTTAGCTCCAGCAAGCAGGTATGAGCCTGAATTAGCTCACCCCTGGGCTAAGTCCTATAAAACCTTCAGGTTCTAGCGTAGCTGAGCCTTTTGCTGAGAATGCTTCCAGTCCAGCCGGCTCACGGCCTGTTCTCACACGCATCACATGATGTTGCCCTTTTGTGTGCACTTATCTAACCCTACTGCTAGACTGTAAGCTCCTTAGGGGTAGAAGTTGTGTCTTGTTCACCATCATCTCTCCAAAATCTTCCAAAGCACTTGACACATAGTAGTTCTTCAATAAATGTTTGCTACATAAATGAGTGAATGTCTAAAACCCAATAATAAGAAATGCTATCAAGTACTTCCTTGGTGCCAGCCAGGGTCCTGACTGATTGTATTAATTGTTATTGTTGCTCTTCAGTTGCTAAGTCATGTCCAACTCTTTGCAACCCCATGCAGCTCTCCAGTCTTCTCTGTCACTATCACTTCCCTTGACGGTCTCCCAGAGTTTGCTCAGATTCATATCCATCGAGTCAGTGATACCATCTAACTGTCTCATCCTCTGTCACCCCCTTCTCCCTTGGCCTTCAGTCTTTCCCAGCATCAGGCTCTTTTCCCATGAGTTGGTTCTTTGCCTCAGGTGGCCCAAGGATTGGAGCTTCAGCTTCATCATCAGTCCTTCCAATGAATATTCAGGACTGATTTCCTTTAGGCTTGACTGATTAGATCTCCATGCAGTCCGAGATCATCCCACTTAATTTTCTTCAAAATCCTATGGTAGGATGTTTGATTATTGCCATTTTGCAACTGAGAAAGATCAAAGCTTCAAGCAGCTAAAGATTAAAGTCACATAGTCAGAAAGCAGTAGAGCCATGTGTAAATTCACACAACGTGATGCTACCTTGAACACTCACCAGCTACATTATTCTGTTATTGTAACTTATTCTCACTTTAAGTTGAATAAAACTAGCATTTTTACATAGTTGACTTCTTTGAAAAATATTCAAGATCTAAGTCATTTTTATTCAGGGCTTCTACAGAGTGCCAGCCTCTCTCAAACACTGTCACTGACACACTGTAAATTAATGCAAACTTAATGGTAAGCAATTGGTGCTATGGCCTCTTAAAATATTCATTTGCTTTTAATTAATTGCCGTTCTCAAAAAATAATCAGAAATATGGACGACACTTTGTGACCAAAGTATTATTTGTAGTGGTTTTAAAACCAGATTTTTACTGTAGAACAGTTTTAGATTCACAGAAAAATTGCAAGAAGTAGTACCTCCATATGCAGCATATCCAGTTTCCCCTGTCATAAACATCTTGCTGTCTAACGAAATATTTGTCACAATGAATGAACCAGAATTGATACATTATAATTCATTAAAATGTATACTTTATTTCTGTATTTTTAATCTAATACCCTTTTTCTTGGGGCTTGCCAGGTTGCACAGGCTTCCCTGATAGCTCAGTTGGTGAAGAGTCTGCATACAATGCAGGAGACCTCGGTTCGATTCCTGGGTCAGGAAGATTCGCTAGACAAGGGATAGGCTACCCACTCCAGTATTCCTGGGCTTCCCTGGTGGCTCAGCTGGTAAAGAATCCACCTGTAATGTGGGAGAACTGATTTCGATCCCTGCGTTGGAAAGATCCCCTGGAGAAGGGAAAGGCTACCCCCTCCAATATTCTGGCCTGAAGGTGGACATGGGGTCACAAAGAGTCAGACATGACTGAATGAGTTTCACTTTCACTTGCCCAGGTTGCACAGTGGTAAAGAATCCGCCTGCCAATGCAGGAAACTCAGGAGATGCGAGTTTGATCCTTGGGTTGGGAAGATCCCCTGGAATAGGATATGGCAATCTGCTCCAGTATTCTTGCCTGGAGAATCCCATGGACAGAGGAGCCTGGTGGGCTACAGTCCATGGGGTTGCAAAGACTCAGAAACGACTGAGCTTGCCTGCACGTAACTTTTTTCTGTCTGGGATTCCATCCAAGATATCATATTACATTTAGTGGTCATGTCTTTTTAGATTCTTCTCACCTGTGAATTGCACAGACTTTGATTTTGATGACCTTGACAGTTTTAAGAAGGACTGGTCACTTGTTAAAGTAGAATTCTCTTCTATTAGAATTTCTCAGATGTTTTTCTCATGATTAGAGTGAGGTTGCACATNCAAGATATCATATTACATTTAGTGGTCATGTCTTTTTAGATTCTTCTCACCTGTGAATTGCACAGACTTTGATTTTGATGACCTTGACAGTTTTAAGAAGGACTGGTCACTTGTTAAAGTAGAATTCTCTTCTATTAGAATTTCTCAGATGTTTTTCTCATGATTAGAGTGAGGTTGCACATTTGGGGGCTGTAAATCACAGAGGGAAAGTCCATTGTGGTCACATCATATTTCGGGTATGTGCTATCAACATGACTTAATCACTGTTGATATTGAACTTGATTACATTGCTGAGGCAGTGTTTGTCAGATTTCTCCATTGTAAAGTTACTCCTTCTCCCCTCCCTGCCTCTTTTCTGTACCGTACTCTTTGGAAGAGAGTCACTAGGAAGAATAGGGAATTATGCATCTATCTTGTGGACAGATTATTTACATAAATTGTTTTGGCTTTTTTCCTCCATGGAAGATGTGCCTAGCTTCCTCTATTAATATATTCACTTAATCATTTATTTATAGCAATCTGAATTCATAGATATTTATTTTATACTTTTTGGTTATGATCCAATGGTACTTTATTTTATTGCTCAAATTTTTCCAGCTTTGGAAGATTTTTAAGTTGGTTCCTGTGTCCTTTTGACATACCCAATCACTATGCTTTTTTTTTTCTTCTTTACTTTTTGGCACTACTGGATACTCCAGACTCACCTTGTGTGTTTTCTGTCCAGTGAAGGAGTCTTTGTTCCTTTTAATGAAGAATGATGTTAGAAAACAAGATCTGGGCTGTTTCTACCATGCAGTTAGTACTTCTAGGCCCTCTCAGCTAATGTAACAAAGAAATATATGTGTGGGTACTAACCCACATATATACACATATCTACACATATTTCTAAATATAACCATCTACATTTATATTAAGGTAAACATGAATTCATACTGATGTCTTCAACTCTGATATTAAGACACAGATCACTTTAGCCTCCAGCCCCATGTTTATTTGTAACTTCCCATTAGAACAGTAATGAATCTGATTCTTAACACCCACGTTTCATTACTTAATTCTTCAATTCCAGTTGTTCATGTGTATTGGTTTCAGAAAGGTCAATCCTTATTCCCATGGAAACAGTTTTATCAGTAAGGCCACAGTGCTTACATATGGTTCATTTTGCCTTCAGTATTTTTAAAATTAATTTTTATAGGAGTATAGTTGCTTTACAATGTTTTGCTGGTTTCTGCTATACAGTTAAGTGAATCAGTTATTTGTATATACATTCCATCTCTTTTGGATTTCCTTCCTATTTATTTCACCACAGAGTACTGAGTAGGGTTCCCTGAGCTATACAGCAGATGCCTTTAAAGGCTCTACTCAAAGTTATTTAGGGCAGAAAATCCCCTTCAATTATGCTGTTTCATGCATTGTTTTGCCACAGTTTGCGTTCCATCATGGGATCCCTGACCTCCTAGATGATCGTTTTAAAAATTATTTTATTATTCCACATCTTAAGATACAGTCTTGATGCTGTAAAGTCAGATGAGTCTTGACAAATGAACAGTGTCGTATCTTCACAGGTAGAGTTATCACATGGAACAGTTTCATTCCTCTAAATAGTTCCTCTTTACCTCACCTGCTGAATCCTCTCCTCATTCCCAAAGCAACTGGCAACAACTGGTCTGTTTACCATCTCTAGAGCTTTCCCTTTTACAGAATGCTATATATGGAAACCATACAGTATGTCACCTTTGTCAACCATCTTCTTTGACTTAGCAATTTCGCATTTAAGATTCATCCATGTCTTCGCAGTGGCTCAATAGCTCATTTCTTTTTATTACTGAATATTATTACTTTGTATAGGTGTACCACAGTTTATCACTGTTGAAAGACATCTTGCTTCCAATTATTGGTGATTATGAATTCCAATGAATTCTTAAAACAGTTGATCCATAGGAAATAGCAGGAATAGTTAACACTGAGCAAATCTCTGACTACACAATAGTACATCAATATAGTGATATATTCAGGAATATTTTAATAGCATTGGAAAAGTAAGTAAAAGTAGGACACACAGATTATCTATTTGGTATATCTCAAGGATATGAAACATGCATACGTATGTATATCTGGAAGGAAAAACAACACAATGTTCACAGAAGTCATCTCTATGAATTGGTATAATAAGGGATAGTTACTCTTTAAATAGTTTTCATGTTTTTTACATGAGTTAATTAGAAAAAATAAAGGCATTTCCAAATCTCATTTTAGATTCTGTAGGGAACTGTAGTTGCATATAGTCAAGAAAGATCTTAGGGCTTTTCCTCTTCTTCCCTCCATTTCCTAGAGAATGCCTTTCTGGAATGTTTTCTATACTCTAGATTCATCTTCATTCCTCTGGCTTTTAAAAAACTGCTAAGGGTAGGGCTTCCCAGGTGGCGCTAGTGGTAAAGAACCCACCTGCCAATGCAGGAGAATAAGAGATGAGGGTTCAATCACTGGATCGGGAAGTTCCCCTCGAGTAGGAAATGGCAACCCACTCCAGTATTCTTGCCTGGAAAATCTCATGGACAGAGAAGCCTGGTGGGCTACAGTCCATGGCATTGCAGAGAGTTGGACATGACTGAGCACACACATACATATAGACACATACTTGTACTTATAGATATTATATATACACACACATATATGTGTGATATATATATATATGTGATATATAATATCTACACATATGTGTGTATATATAGTAACAGTAGTAGTAAGGGTTTGTATGCAACTTAACGTTCCCTTACTCCTTCCTGTCTACCTCTCGTTAAAATCCTGAGAAATGTCACCAAGCAGATCCTCTCATTTTCCCACTGGGAGTAGTACATTTGGGCATGTGGCAGTCAGGACCTTTATTTTATAGAATACTTTGCATCCTGTATTTGTTGGCAAGATTATTTACATTCTCTCGGCTTATGGGTGTCATAATGCTTATTAAATTTAAAGTATTTATTATTATTATATTATTATTTGTTATTGTATTTATTATTGTTATTTTTCTAGTGAGGGCTGGCATTAACACTTGCGAAAAGAAAAAGGGAAAAAGCCCTAATTGAAGTGAATGCCTGTAAATTTAGCAGGCTGCTTCTGCTCCTGTCACCTCAGACAGCTATATTTTTCCAAAAAGGCAAAACTAATGAGGGGAGCTCACAGTGGTTTTGTAGGTGGATGATTAGAATAATAACAGAAAATACAGGCTGTCAGTTCATTCACATTTAAAGGAGCTCTTAAGTTTCTGTTTCTGTTTAAAGTAGGTTGGTATAGCATGTGTTTCCATGACCATTGGCAAAACTATTTAGACAAGCCTTATTTCTCTCGGAATATTATGAATTCATTATGTTTTCACCAAATGTTGAAAATATAAGATTTTTTTCTCTCTTAGTGTTAGGGGCACTGGGGAAATGTTTGTATTAATTTCAACTCACACCCCTTACCATNAATTTCTGTTTCTGTTTAAAGTAGGTTGGTATAGCATATGTTTCCATGACCATTGGCAAAACTATTTAGACAAGCCTTATTTCTCTTGGAATATTATGAATTCATTATGTTTTCACCAAATGTTGAAAATATAAGATTTTTTCTCTCTTAGTGTTAGGGGCACTGGGGAAATGTTTGTATTAATTTCAACTCACACCCCTTACCATGTTGGAAGTTCTGCAACTGATGAAAACATATATATCCAGTGACTGTCAACACCTGAGCTCTGCACTGAGCAGATTTATTTTGAAAGAAACACCTTTGAAATGGGGAAAGAACTGTACGTCAGTAGAGTAAAAAATGGTTCTTGCCAATGTCTGAATCAGCAATGGTTTCTAACNATGTTGGAAGTTCTGCAACTGATGAAAACATATATATCCAGTGACTGTCAACACCTGAGCTCTGCACTGAGCAGATTTATTTTGAAAGAAACACCTTTGAAATGGGGAAAGAACTGTACGTCAGTAGAGTAAAAAATGGTTCTTGCCAATGTCTGAATCAGCAATGGTTTCTAACAAAGGTTAATTCTTCTGGAAAAAGAGATGGTTCCAAGCCAATGGAGGTTGTTAAGATTTTCTGAGCTTCTGCTTTGTTACAGGCAGTGTGTTAATTGCTGGATTTGAAAAGGTGAATAATCTTTATTTAGTCTGTCCAGTCAGGATGTTCATACTCTAGCAAGAGAGAGAGGAATACAACTCTCTCTAAAATTGTGTGATGGAGTAGAGCCTAGGACAGGAAACATTGAACTGTGATATGCTATTTCTGAGAATGAGAAGTACTAAGAAGGATTTGAGGGTGCCATTCCCAACTGCTGGTCCACAGTAGTTCTTTAATTTTACATCATTTCTGCAAAATGCTGGGTTGGTTGATCACAAGCTGAAATTAAGATGGCTGGGAAAAATATCAACAACCACAGATAGGCAGCTGATACCACTCTAATGGCAGAAAGTGAAAAGTAATTAAAGAGCTTCTTGAAAAAGGAGACTGAAAAATCTGACTTAAAACTCAATGTTCAAAAACCTAAGATCATGGCATCCGGTCTCATCACTTCATGGCAAAAAATGGGGAAAAAGTGGAAACAGTGGCAGATTTTATTTTTGGGGGCTCCAAAATCACTGCAGATGATGATCGCGGCCACGAAGTTAAAAGATGCTTGCTCCCTGGAAAAACAAACTATGACCTACCTAGATAATGTATTAAAAAGCAGAGATATCACTTTGTCAACAAAGGTACATATAGTCAAATCTATGGTTTTTCCAGTAGTCATGTAAGAGTTGGACCATGTAAGAGTTGGCTGAGCACTGAAGAATTGATGCTTTTGAACTGTGGTGTTGGAGAAGACTCTTGAGAGTCCCTTGGACTGCAAGGAGATCCAACCAGTCCATCCTAAGGGAGATCAACTCTGAATATTCACTGGAAGGACTGACACTGAAGCTGAAGTTCGGACTCCAATACTTTGGCCACCTGATGCAAAAAACTGACTCAGTAGAAAAGACCCTGATGCTGGGAAAGATTGAGGGCAGGAGAAAAAGGGGGTGACAGAGGATGACTGAAGGACATCACCAACTCAAAGGACATGAGTTTCA